>CAUYRH010076771.1:0-12058 GCA_963574655.1 Perodicticus potto
AAAAACAGATGGTGCCAAATCTTATAGACGATAGAAAAAGAAGAAATACTTCAAAATTACTCTACTTCATTTGGATACACCTGATATTAAAATTGGAAAAAAAATTTATATAAAGGGAAATTATAAACATATTTCACTTATAAATTAGGATGCAATATCCTAAACAACATATTAACAAGTTGAATTAAAAATTAATGTTCAAGTAATGTACATTGATCACAATTAAATCCAATTTATGTGAGAATTAGTCACTATTTTCTTTCCTTTTTTTTTTGTTTTCTTTCCTTCAGCCCCTCCCTCCTTCTCTCTCTGTCTGCTCTCCCCTTCCCCCATGCCCCACCATGTTTTTAATTGCCATTAATTGTCCTCATATCAAAGTTGAATACATAGGATTCATGTTTCTCCATTCCTGTGATGCTTCACTAAGAATAATATGTTCCACCTCCATCCAGGTTAATACAAATGCTGCAAAATCTCCATTTTTTTTTAGTGACTGAATAGTATTCCATAGTATACATATACCACAGCTTGTCAATCCATTCCTGGGTTTAGGGGCATTTAGGCTGTTTCCACATTCTAGCAATTGTAAATTGAGCTGTGATAAACAGTCTAGTACAAGTGTCTTTATAATAAAAGTTTTTTTTTTTTTTTTTCCTTCTGGATAGATGCCCAGTAATGGGATTGTAGGATCAAATGGGAGGTCTAGGTTGAGTTTGATGAACTTTCTTTGTGTGATAAATCGCCTTACACAGTTTATCTGGGTTTTTCACAGCTTGTCCAACTGTTCTATTTATATAAGCGGCCAACTGTTCTGGAGACTTCTTAACCTCCTTCATGTTCTTTTTAGTGAAATTAGAGATCCTTTTTCTAGGAAGATCAATGGGATGATCTTCAATATTATTACAGAAGTTCCGTTTTTAACATCGTAGGTTTTAGATGCTATAATCTCTTGAATACCCACCCATCACGGTATCGCAGTGCCTCAACCCAACCCTGGAGCGTACCTCAGGTCCTGGACTGGGCCCTACTCAGAGCCATTTAAATGTGGCCGTGCTGGCCCCAGGGTAGCTCAAAACACTTCTTTCTGTGATTAGAGAGTATTTTTTTTTCCTTTAGGAAGTTATGAAATGCAAATCAAATGTTATCAATGAAAAGATATCATTGCAAATGCCAAAATTTCTTCCAAACTGCTGGTGATCTCAGTAAGTTACTGTTATGGTGGAAATTTATTGCAACTAGTCCTTTTCGCTCTCAAGAGAAAAAGTAATTGTCATCATTTTTTTCACTGAACCATTTTGAAAAGAAATTTTATGTATATACGATTCTATAAATGTGTGTGCATCATCAGATAAAAATGAAGAATTGATAAAGATAAATCTATTTTCTTTGCCATGCTGTTAGATCTGTACAAAGCTAATGCACTCTGGTCAAATAAATCTTGCTTCTCTGTTTAGTAAGATTCAGTGTTCTTTCACTGTTAAGAAAATTACCAGAGGTTTTAAAATAGTGTATTTTAAAAAACATTTTTATGTCTAATTTTATTGTTTGTTAAATTCCAAACTGGAAATATTTATTAAAACAAAACCCCCGCAATTTTACTTAGGCAATCATTATTAATACTGCACAGCCAATCTATATGTGCCTGTTTGATGAAAGACAATAAAATACTTGAATATTACTTGAGGACACTATGGAAGAAATAACTTCCCTGCTCTAAATTAATTTGTTAAAATTCCCACAAATTTATATGTTAGGGGAGAAGATGGAAAATCAGTTAAACATCAAATGATACCTTAAATAAGTTTTGTATTATGAATTCTGTTTTTCTCACTATTAGAAATCACATTCTTGAATTACACTTGTATTGAGAACTGGAAGTTACAAATACATTTCATGTTAGTGTTTGATCATTTCCAGTTCTTTCATCACTAAAGTTCTAGACTTGCTAGTTTTGGAATAGAAAAATATTAAAAATGGTAACATCGTTTCCCATGTGAGGAAGCAATGTAAATTGTATTGAGGTGTTAAAACATAGTATAAGAAGCAGGATAATGTTAGAAAATGTGCCATTAATCCAGTAACAAAATCTGCCTTTAAATGAACCAAATGTCTGACTGTGTCTCTTTAGAGAAAAACAGGTTCAAAATACTTAGTTTTGCATTCCAGAGATAAAGCTAAAAGGAAATCTTAAAGTCTCATTGCATATGTTATTATACAATACTATATTGTAAGTTATATATATCTTAAAAATAGTGATATTTTATTGTGTTCTTACAGTGTACCTCAGACTGAATTAAAACAATAACATCTTGTGAGAACTGCATGGTTTGGCAAAGGAAAAGATCAGTTGGATCGGTTTTACTTTGTCCTACTTGTATAAACATGGTCCTCACATTTAGACCAGAGCAATGTAAATTCAAAACTTTAAAATAAGTAGCAAAAATTTTAAATATCAATATTTCATAATATGCATGCGTTGCTTTTCTAATTTTAAAAGAATAAATAAATGATTAAATAAGAAAGGAATTTTAATGCCAGTAAATATATATAGATTATTTTTACCTACAACCAATATTATAATAGATGGAATTGTTTTTTAATGTTGCTTTAAAAATGATAGGAATTTGGTTATCATTAATAATCTCATATTAAAAGTACATGAACAAATTTTTAATGTCTACATATAATCTCCATGACTATATGAAGCACAGTGACCAGATTATATTACTTCATCAAATTTTAAACATTACTTTTAAGAAATAAGGCAACCCAGTCCAGATTTAGCAGAGTCAAAATGACTTGGCTGGGTTGCTGTCTCCCAAGCCTCTGTCCTGACTCCACGTCAGTAGATCTTAAATTTGTCTTTTGCGGAACATCAGCATTACTCTGTAATACCGGGTGTTCTCTTGCTAATAAAGGCCAATGCCCATCTTTCCATGGCCAAGAAGTTAGCATTTTTTTCTGTCCTTCATATGCCATGGTTATCAAATTTTCTTTCTCCTTGCCTGTCACTTATGGGGAGAGTTCCTTGATATGGCTATGCCTAGTAATTTTGGCTAGTGAACTCATATGGGGAAGGAGGATCAGCCACTTTGTCTGGTCCTGTGTGCTGGAGAAGGTTGTAAGGCACGGTCTGATCTGTGTCAGT
Organism: Perodicticus potto; assembly: GCA_963574655.1. NCBI lineage: Eukaryota > Metazoa > Chordata > Mammalia > Primates > Lorisidae > Perodicticus > Perodicticus potto. The sequence continues at coordinate 3,149 of CAUYRH010076771.1, forward strand.
ATCAGAGAATTTAAGAAGAGGAAAGAGGTCATGTGCCAAGGTGCAAAGCCCCAGGCATCACATGAACTGCTGTTGTTCATTCCAACTTGCTGGCCCATTCCTTTGTCCAGAGATTTCCCTCAATCCCTTAGAGATTAGTATCAGTGCCAGACCCTCATATTACGTAGGTCACTATGAAAGTTCTGAGACAGACTGTGTTATGGTCCATTATTTCACTCCCAAGAAACACAGTTCACAGCATCCTTTCTGATTCACCCATGCAAGTTTCAACTTGCTTGGCTCATCAGTGTGCTGGGAGGGCTTCATTTGTTTCTGTCCACACGGATTTTAAATTTGTTGATTTTTGTGTATCTCAAAACTTTCTTAATGACCCACATATAATTTACCAGCCCTGGGGAGCTGGAAGGAGTGGTCTGGGGAAGGATCCATTTTTCCTCTTTTTGCATCATTTTCTCACCCAAACTTGTGGACTCAGGTATCTAGACAGTCAGCCTGTTGGTTTTTAATGTAGTGAAAGGGAGGATGGTGGATATCTTAGATGACACAGGGAGAGACAAAGAACAGAGTTTAATGTGATTCTCTGGCTTCTCCTTTTAGTTCCTCCTCCTTGCCACCTGTAGCCACTCACCTGCTCTTCCATCCCCAGGTGCTTCTAGACAGCCTTTCTTCTCTTTAGATTCATTGCAGCCATGTGTAAATTCCTGCAATCCTTGTTTCCTCTCCATCTTATACTTTTTCCAGGGTTGATATTACCTAAGAACACTTTTTGAAATTCTATAATATTCACAAAACTTGTATGTATACTAACATTTGCCAAAGTCTTTGATAGTGCATAAAATTATGTACATAGCTAAACTTAGCATCTGTATTTCATGGACTCCTTATGGAGACCATAGCTTTTATGTGCTCATCCAACTGAACATGTGAGATCCCTAAGTCTAACTGCTGTAACTCAAGGACAAAGAGGATAAACTCCACATTCTTCACCCAGCACACAATACAGTCAGTTTAGGCTGATTTGCTTTTAAGATCAAGAGACTGAAACTGAGTTCTATGAACTGTTGAGCGCATTTCTTAACATAAGAAGTGTGAACTAAAATAAGTTCTTAAGTCCCTCAGCTGACTGAATGGATTCCCTCTTGGCCATCGGAACTCCAGAAAACCCCTAAAGCTGAGCTGTTGGCCATAAAAAGGGAAGTAAAACCCACCTCATCATCCTTTCCTCCCTTTTTAGAGATACCTTTTGTAACAACTAGATGCTAAATCATTAACAGGCCTAAGACTATACAAGAAAAGCTTAAACCACACCTGCAGGCCATCAGTTTAATCAAGATCACTTGAGTTTATGTAAATGGTGGCTTGTCTCTGATTAACACCTGTTCATTAAAACATTCCAAGGCTTTAGTTTAGAGTCCAGTGGTTATCAACTTTCCTAATGGCTCCTAATGCTGCCATCCTTTAATACAGTTCCTCATGTTGTGGTGACCCCCAACCACAAAATTATTTTCATTGCTACTTCATAATTGTAATTTTGCTACTGTTATGAATGGTAATGTAAATATCTGATATGAAGGGTGTATTTTCATTGTTACAAAGGGATTGAAACCCACAGGTTGAGAACTACTGGTTTAGACAAAGCTTCATTATTTCTTCAACCAACCAGTTATAAATCAAAGAATCTTTAAAACTACTGATAATCTGTAAGCCCCTTCCCTTTGAGATGTTCTGCCTTTTCAGTCTAAACCATATATTGACATCTTCTTGGTACTGAGGATCTTACAAGCAGTTTCTGTCTCCATGAATATGCAAATTCAGGGCACATTTTCTCAGGATCTCTGGAAGCCATGTGGTCTAGGCTGGTAACACACATTAGGCTCAGAATAAATCTCTTAAATTATTTTACAGAGTTTAGATTTTTCTTTTAACAAATGAAAACAGAATAATAATGTTGAAAAGAGGGCACATTAAACTTAGCAAAGAAATATGCTAAGCAAAGTTTTATGACTTCATAATCATCTATCCTGCTTTGCTGAAAAGATTCTCCACTTAGCAATATTAAAAGGAAATTTTCCCAGCTGTAACAGCATTCATCTTGGTGATACAAAACTGAATGTTCTGGTAAAGTACAATTGTTTCAACTAGCTGAACCTGAAAAAGTACCATTACCTTTGGCTAATACCCACTGGACCTAACGAACTGCTCTTTTCTGTCCAGTTAACAGTAGGACTTCTTTTAAATACAAAACATTCAGACCTACGTACTCTTCAAGTCATCTTGAAAGTGATATGATAGAACCTCTGTTACCTAACTAAGAGGGTCTAGCTGCCAGTCACTGTCAGGCAAATGCAGAGATGGGTATTAGTTCTAATAAGCTTTATTGTCAGAAGGCTGGCGGTTCTGGAGAACAGTGAGAGTAGTCTCTATAAGATTGTTCTGTCCTTCGATTTAAAAAACACAGTTTTATACAGAAACTTTCAAAGCAAAAACCATGTTAACCCTTATCTTAAACAATAATAATTAACCTTTATCTTAAGCAACCATAATCAGTATAACCCATGACCCATAATAAACAATAATCATCATAACCCATTACTGACAATAAACAATAATTGGCATAACCCATGACCCCAAACATTTCTAATTCAAAAATTAATCTCCTAAATCAGTCACTCTAAACTACTCAAGTTGAACCCTGCAGGCAGAATGGGGATTGAAGACCTATTTTTGGCTAGGGAAAACACCCCCAGAAAAAGGAGAAAACAGAGAAATAAGCTGAGCAAGATGGAATAAAAACAGGTTAGCTGGTTTACTGTTAAATGAGTCGCTAAATTCCTTATCTGAGCAGAAGACTGGCCTGTAGTGGATACAGCTCACAAACATCCCTGCTAGATCTGTGAACACTGAAGAAACAATGACCACAGAGGAAGCTGAGTGCAAGGACTGGCAAGAAACATTAACTAGGCTATTTCCTGCCCAGTTAACAGACAAAGCAAATACCGATTGTAGAGATTTGTATTTGGACAAGGCAGAGATTAAGGGAACAGCTCAAGCCCTGAAATATGAGTAGTTTGTGTCTCTTATCACAGAGGAAGATGCCTCTGGGTGGAGATTAGAGGAAAATTCTTCTGTCCCATCGATTCTTCAGAGGAGATTACCGCCAGTGGCAATTTACTCCATGGTGAACACATGAGATTAAATACCCTCTAAGGAATTTTTGTGTGTGTTACCACAGACAGGACGTTTCGGATTTCCTCAAGACTGCTTAGAATCTTAATGTTAATGACAATAGAAATAATAGGAGCTGACATGCTTACTCAGAGAAACTGCTGTTGTTTTTGTTCCCTTCCTCAGCTTAACCTCTGGGCTAATGAGGAAATAGCCTTCAATAAAAGCTGAGTGGAACAAACACTCAGGTCCATTCGCCAGAACCCCACTAGTAGTCAGTAGCCCCCTGTGTTCCCACCTTTGAAAATCCTATTCTGAGTGTCCTGTCTCTTTGTTTCTTGCTGTTTCAAACTTTTTTTTTTTTTTTTTTTTTCAGATAATCACAGCCATTGCCTCAGGTCTTAAAGGATCCTGCCCCTGGGGCAGGACCCTGGCAATACCCTTTTAGGTTCAAGCTGAATATACAAAACAGCAAGGATGAAAGACATGAGGTGAAGGTCAGGTAGGACCTAAACTGGCCATACCAGCTGTGTTGTGTTGGCTGTAGCTTCATTGACTCCATCTTATTCTCACTACATATGCTCTTACCTTCATAGTTGACCACCTCCCTACATTGACTATCTCCTTAAGTTGACCTAATTTTCATGGACTGGTGTACCACATGTATGTATCACTACAGTAGGCCTCATTCCTTATGTTGACCACCTCCACAGGTTGACCAGATGGGGTGGCCAACTTACAGAGGTGCATAGTTACTAAGTAACCCTCTTTCTAGCACTTAAAAACCTCTGATTCATCCTCATAACACCTCACAGCTATGTAATTGATTTACTGCCAAGTATTGCCATCGTGTTTACAGGTTAATGACTTTGACATTACTTTATTTTATCCCTAAAGGTCTTGTATTATATAGTATTTGGCAAATATTTATATATTAAAAACTTGCTTCTCAAAGTGTGGTCCATGGACCACAAACATTGACTTCACCTGGGAATAATTAGAATACTCAGCTCTTCCCATGCAAAGAGAATTTAAATCAGAATTTGCTTTTTTTAAATTTCAGATTAATGTGAAGGTACAAACAACTATGTTTGCATTTTTAACTGTAGTTCCTCTTGTAGTTGTGTCCTGCACCCAAGAGGTGTGTCATATATCTTTACGTTGTGGCAATTAAGTGGGAGCACATCAATCCTCCTCTCTCTTCCCTTTCTCCCTCCCACTACCTCCTCCCCCCAACTTGAGTTGAATTGAGTTTTTCTATTATGTAGGTGTGTATTAGATCATCTGGGGCTTTCTCAGCAAAATAAAGCTAGACAAAGGCAGATACAGGACAGAAATTCTCAGAGGGGAAGGCATGGACAACCTACATCAAAAGCACCTGGACAGTTTATTTTAAATATGTGGGTCTTGGACCCAAATCAGACCTAACTAATCAGAGTCCCTGCAGGAAAATCTTTGAGAGTCTGTATTTTAAATATGTACTGTAGATGATTATTATGCACACAGAAATGTGAGAACCACTGCCTTAAAAACTGAAGTCATCAGGTAGTGTTTTTTTTTTTTTAATTAGTCAGTTTGTGTCTCACTTTTATGTTAGTATTTCCATCTGTTTTAAGGAAACCATGTTTATTGCAATTATACAGAGACTTCTCAAAAAAAAGTAACGGAGTTGCCATTTTATCTCAAAATGGTACATGTACAGTGTATAAAAGACCAAATATTTATTATATTGGCTTAATCATTTGATGTTTTTGTCAAAATGTTTTATCCTGTGGCTGTTTAATAAACACAATAGATAATCATGAAAATAAAATGCCCCAATGATTCACGTTAGATTTATAGAAACATAAAAAAGCATTGGAGATTTTTTTTTTCCTCATAATTTTATGAAATTTCAGGGCCTGGCTTTAAATTTAAATTAGTATTCAGAGAGGCACACTTCCTTATATATTTGCAGTGATTCTACAGTGATAGATGTCCATCTGGAAGTCTGTTAAATGTCGTGCATAATTCATAGATTGCCTTTTACTATAGTTAATTTTGTGTGATAATTTTTTAAATATATAATATACATTCTCTTACAAATTGAATAGTAAAGCATCAGAAATACTAATTTAAAACAAAAGGAGAGAAAGATTGCAACTGTGTGCATGTGCCCCAATGTGCAAATGTGTATCAACAAGTGTAAAAATAATCTTTGTTAATCTTATTATTGGCTTGTTTTTTAAGAGTTTTATCAAGGCATAAGGTATACCAAAAAATTACACATGTTTAAAATATACAATTGGATGAGTATACACCACTGGTACATTACCAAAACAAAGGTAATAAATCACTTCCCAAAGTTACCTTGTATGATTGTTTTTGTAGTAAGAACACATCAGATCTACACTTTCAACAAAATGTTATGTGCACGGTATAATATTGTTAGCTATAGGTACTATTATACAGCATATTTCTAGTACTTATTCACTTGCAATAACTGAAACTTTATATGCATTGAACAACTATACCTCATTTCCCCTTCTCCTGTCCATTAAAACCACCATTCTATTTTTTTTTTTTTTTTTGCTTTTATTAATTTGACTATTTTAAGTACCTCATGTAAGTGGAATTATGCAGTATCTATCCTTCAGTTACTGGCTTATTTCATTTAGAATAATGTCCTCCAGGTTCATTTAGGGTATCAAAAATTGCAAGATTTCCTTCTTTTTTAAGGATGAATAGTGTTCCATTGTACGTATACGGCACACTTTTTTATCCATTCATCTGTTTATGGACATTTGGGCTCTTTCCTATCTTGGCTATTGTGAATAATGCTACTATAAACATGAGAGAGCAGATGTCTCTTTTTTGATTCATATTTCAGTAATTTTGGATATATACTTAGACATAGAATTGCTGGATCATATGATAGTTCTATTTTTTAAAGTTTTGGAAGATCCTGCATACCATCTTCCATAGGAGCTGCACCATTATACATACCCACCACCAACAGTGCTCAAGATTCTAATTTCTCCACATCCTCACCAACACTTGTTATCTGTTGTTTTGTTTTTGATAATGGCCATCCTAAATGGTATAAGGTGATATCTCATTACAGTTTTTCTTTGTATTTTCCTGATGATTAGTGTTACCGAGCACCCTTTCATGTACCTGTTGGCTATTTATATGTATTCTTTGGGAAAATGTCTATTTAGTTCCTTTGCCCACTTTTAAAATTAGTCTACATAGTTTTATGCTATGGAGTTGTAAGAATTTATTATATATATTGGCAATAACCGCCTTGTCTGTTGTGTGATTTGAAAATCTTTTCTCCTGTAGCTTGCCTTTTTGCAATGCTGGTTGTTTTTGCTGTGCAGAAGATTTTTAATTTGTTGTAGTACCTTTTGTCTATTATTTTTCCTTTTCTTGCCTGTGCTATTTTTTCCAAAATATTATGGGGTACAAATATTTTTGTTATGTGACTAGCTCTTAATGTTAAAGTCAGGGCTTTTAGTGTGTTTGTCACCAGAATAGTGTTCTCTGCATTCAATAAGGTTAAGTTTTTTAAATTTTTATTCCATGCCTATTCCCACCCTCCCCCTTTCTTGGTTTTCAATGTCCTTTTTTGTACACTTCAGATTAATATGAAGGTATAAATAATTAGTTTACAATGTTTGCATTTTTCTGGTAAAGGCCCTGTTGTAGTTGTGTCCCACACCCAGAGGTGTGCCATATACCCTTACCTTGTGCCCATTAGCTTGGAGCACACCAATCCTCCCTCCCTTCTCCCCTCTCCCCTCTCCCTTGTCCCCCCTCCCTTCAACATGAATTGAATTTAGTTTTTTCTTGTGTGGGCATGTATTAGTTTGTCTACTGGCTTCATGTTAGTATTGAATTACATCAGATACTTGCTTTTCCATTCTTGTGGTACTTTACTAAGAAGTATGTGTTTCAACTGTATCCAAGTGAATACAAAAGATGTAAAGCCTCCATCCTATTTTATAGGTGAATAGTATTCCATGGTATACATATACCACAGTTTGTTAATCCATTCAACATCCTTAACATCTTCTTGTGCCTGTGTGTGCCCATTGTTTAACTCTCTATCACTAGTTGAGTACATAGAGTGTTTGTTTCTCCATTACTGAGGCATGTCACTTAGGATAATGGTCTCCAGTTCCATTCAAGCTGCTGTAAAAGACATTATTTCCTTTCTTTTTTATGATAGAGTAATACTCCAAGGTACATTTATACCACATTTTCTTTAATGGCTCATAAAACAGTGGGCACTTGGGTTGATTACACATCTTTCCAATTGTGAATTGTGCTGTGATAAACATTCTAGTATAAGTATCTTTGTGATAAAATGACTTCTTTTTCTTTGTGTAGCTACCTGATAGTTGGATTCCTAGATTATATGGTAAACCTACATTTATTTCTTTGAGGGATCTCCAAACTGTTTTCCATAGAGGTTGTACTAATTAACAGTCTCACCAACAATGTGTAAGTGCTCCCTTGCTCTCTACATGCAAGAATCTATTCTTTCTCCTGATGGGGTAAAATGGTATCACAGTGTGATTTTAATATGTATTCTCTGATGATTACTGATGTTTATCATTTTTTTTTTCTTTTGAAAAAGTTCTGCTCATGTCTTTTTCCTGCTTTTTAATGGGGTTATTTGTTCTCTTGCTGATTTTTTTGGAGATTTTATAGATTATGGAAATCAGATCTTTATCAGATATCTCATTTGCACATATTTTCTCCCATTCTGTAGATTGTCTATTTACTTTGTTGATTGTTTCCTTTGATGTGTATAAGGTTTTTAATTTAATGAAGTCCTCTTTATTTTTCTTATTGCTACATTTGCCTGTGTTGTAAATTCATAGTCATAAATTCTTTTCCTAGGTTGATGTCTAGAAGAATATTTTTCTACGTTTTCTCCCAGATTTATTTTATGGTTTCAAATCTTACATGTAAATCTTTTATCCATCTTGAATTAATTTTTACATGTGGTTAGACATAGGTATCCTGTTTAATTCTTCTTCATGTGGTTATCCAGTTTTCTTAGTACAATTTACTGAATGGGGCTATCTTTTCCCTGTGGATGTCATCTATTTTGTTGAAGATCAGTTGATTGCATGTACATAGTTTTATTTCTGGGTTCTCTATTCTGTTCCATTGGTCTATGTCTCAATTTTTACATAAGAACCATGCTGTTTTGGTAACTAAAAGCTTTGCAATATAATTTGAAGTTAGATAATGTGTTGCCTCTAGATTTATTATTTTTGCTTAAGATTGTCTTGGCTATTTGGCTTCTTTTTTTGGTTCCATATAAAGGTTGGAATTTTTCTTCTAGATCTGTGAAAAATAGCATTGGTGTATATTTTTTAATTTTATTATTTATTTATTAATTTTTATTAAATCATAGCTGTGTACATTAATGTAATCATTGGGTACAATGTACTGGTTTTATGTACAATTTGAAACATTTTCATCTAACTGGTTTTATCCTTCATGGCATTTTCTTAGTTATTGTGTTAAGAAATTTATATTCTACATTTAGTAAGTTTCACCTGTACCCTTCTAAGATGCACCATAGTGTTTTAAGCAAGTTACTTGAAGGTTTAAAGTAAACCAACTAAAATAATGACAAATAAAAATTGAGAGGGGAAGGGAGGGTGTTAGAGAGAATGAACTGATTTCCTTTGGTAGAGAAGACAGTTGATAAAAGAAATAGAAGTATAGAGACATAAACTTTTT
>CAUYRH010076772.1:0-46582 GCA_963574655.1 Perodicticus potto
ACAGAGCCTCAAGCTGTCACCCTGGAGAGAGTGCCGTGGCATCACAGCTCACAGCAACCTCCAATTCCTGGGCTCAAGCGAGTCTCCTGCCTCCGCCTCCCAAGTAGCTGGGACTACAGGTGCCCGCCACAACGCCTGGCCATTTTTTTTTGGTTGCAGCCATCGTTGTTTGGTGGGCCCGGGCTGGATTCGAACCCGCCAGCTCAGGTGTACGTGGCTGGCGCCTTAGCCTGTTGAGCCACAGGCGCCGAGCCAATGCAAACATTTTAATTTGCTAAAAGAATGAATCATTATCTACACTGATTTTCATACGCAATCCTAGAAGTATGGCCTCTCATATTAATGACATTCCTACCCATATAGCTTTCTAAGCTTGGACACTTTGAGACATCCTCCATTTCTTCCTCTCTTACCTCTTCATCCTTAGTTGCTAAATCCTATTTATTCTAGCTCTGGAATATTTTTCAAATGTCTGTTCTTTTGTTGTATTTCTATTCCTTTTGTCTGAGGTCTTATTTCTCTCTGGGGCCATCATCATTGCTTACTTAGTCTTTTACAGATTTTGTTAACAAATATATAGAGCAGGCACTGCTATGTATTACCTATGTTATTAAAACCATCACACTTTCATCTCTTGTCTAGAATTCATAGCAGTGCTCCAGGCCCTATATTCAGCTATATTCAGACACTTGGATGTCTTGTTAGTGATTTAAGCCTAACTCATCTAAAACATAACCCAAAACTCATTCCTTTTATTCCTAAAAGACCCTAACCCATTTCTTTTTCATTTTCCGCCTTTAAGTAAATGGAACTGTCAATGCTTCCAGGAGCTCAAAAGATAACTCTAAAATGATCTTTGATTCATCCCCATTCATGCCCTTTCATTCAACTTTTCAGCAAATCCTGTTGATTTGGCTCCCAATATATATGTTGGATCTAGTCACTTTTTTCCATCTCTGGAATCGGACTACCTGTTCATATTTGAGTACTGTCACATAACTCAAATAGTGAGTTTCAAAACAAGACTTTTTAAAAGATAAAGAAGACATCATTTTAAAATTCTAAAACCTGGCTTTCTCTATCAAGAGCCAAAGTCTGAGGACTGAGTAAGGAAAAATGTGTACTGACATGACCTTTTTATCTTCCCCAAATTGGCTTATTTTGATAGGGGGGATAAACAGGAGAGTTACCAGGTTCATTTGTTTACTGATGTGACCTTTTTATCTTCCCCAAATTGGCTTATTTTGATGGGGGGGGATAAACAGGAGAGTTACCAGGTTTATAATAAAGGTAGTATGAACACCTAGGGGAAGGTTTGTAATCTTTGGGGGTGTTTGGTCCACACCTCACAATGATGGGAAGTCTACTGGCATTTATTTGGTAGGGTCAGTGATAGAATTATTTTTCATCCACGTGACTTTCAAATATTGCCCTACATTCAGAAATCAGATTATGCCTTGATGTGCAGTATAATTTCAAGATAGAAGGTAGTTTTGAAATATTTTGTTATAGAGAAGTAATTTGACTTAAAAAAAAAAAAAGCCTAGCTCTTTTATGAGACTATAGTACTTCCCCAATTTGTTCACTCCAAAAGTTGACAATTTCCCTTGGCATGTGACTGGTTCAATTAAGGTTATTCTCCTATTTTTCTTATCATATGTCTATTTTAAAGTCAGACCTATTCTTACTTGTCCCATCACTATTTTTAATTCTGGTGTCCACAAACACCTCTGTTCTTTTATTTAATTCTTTAAAAGGAATAGCTTCTGATATTACTTCTCTTGTATCTAAACTTGAGATATTTATGAGATACAGCATTTGAGGACATCTTTATGTTCTCTATTCTGGTCGGGTCTGAGCATTTACTGTTGAAACACACAACATTTTATTAATTACTTTCTTTTCATATTTCCTGTACATCACAATTAGGACATGATGTTAGTTTTTGATAAATTATGTGAGGAGGTAGATTTTATTATTATTTATGATGTTTAATTTGAGATCATTAAAGGGATTTCTTCAAAACATTTGCTTAATAAAAATGAGTGCTGAGTTTGATGGGAATAAAAATCACAAGTTTGATGCTAACAGGCCCCTGAGAAAAGGCCACCAAATTGCTGAAGGGCTGGCAGACAGAAAAGGCGTTGAGCTTCAGTGGAGGAAGATGCAGATTGTGTGGACACAACAGATGAGGTTCTTATGGTGTAGCAGAAAACCCAGCAGAACTTGAGACCTACACCTGAGTCCAGGTGGAACTCACTGTGCGTGGGTGGTAGGGGCACGGGAAAAGAAAGCCCCTCCCCAGACCACATTTCCCTCAGTCAGGGCAAAGGTGCTTCATAAACTCCCTAGCTTAGATCAGAATAGAGAAAGCAAAGAGGAAGGGGAGGAGAGAACCACAAACTCACCTGTTTACCCCAAACCTTCCTCTCTAATGTCCTTTCTGTACTTTGAGCCCCTCATACTCTTTCCCATTGCAGACCTTTGCACCCTTTTTTCTTGGAAAGCTGTTTTCCAGGATGTTTGGCATGGGCAGTTTATCCAAGGGTGTTCAACTGCGGCCCCCTACCTGGCTTTGAATGTTTATCTAAGAATTGTCTTGAGCCAAACATTAAATGCACAAACACTAATAAAATCTGATGAGCAAAAAAAAAAAAAAAAAAGGTTCATGCATAATTTTTGTGATATCTGCCAATACAGATAAGCATCTGTAGTCAGCTGAGGGCCAGGCCATGACTGGACACCCTGTCTGCATCTACATAAACCATATACTATTTTCAACTGCCCAGTGTAAAGGACTCGCTCCCTTTGCCACACTTGCTCCAGCCTACCATTTTTTCTTTATCATATCACCCTGATTGTTTCCCCTCTTAGCACTCGTCATGAACTCAGTTGACATCACAGCTGATGGCAACTTCACCTTTCTAGTTGCTTAGGCCCTGAACCCTGGCCTCATCCTTGACCCTTCTCTTCAACTTATATCCCAAATTCAGTCTGCCAGGAAACATGATGCCTCTGTCCTGAAACCCAGGCAATCTGAAACCCATTCCGATCGCCTGCTCTGCGGCTGCTCTGTCGTGGTCTGAGCTACTATCATCTCTCACCTAACTACTGGAAAAGTCACTTAGCTGGTTTCCTGTTTCTTTCCATCTATTTTAGACAAAACAGTGGAAAGGACCCTTTTAAAACTGTTCAAATTCTCCAGCAGCTCACCGTTTCTCTCGGAGTAAAATTCTTACAATGGCTGGCAAGGTCCAGCATGCCCCTCCTGCCATTACTTCTCTCACTTCTTCCTTACTGCTCCATCCTCCCAGCATTTAAACTCCTATGAGCAAAAATTACTGTCTTTATTGTTTACCAACATATCTCAAGTGCCTAAAAGTACCTGGCATATATATAGCAGGGGTTCAACATGTACCTTCATATTCAATGAATGAATCTTGTTTACTTCTTCATTGTTTCTTTTTCCATTGTGAGAATGTAAGATACATGAAGGCAGGTCCTTACAGGTCTTGTTTAACAGCAAATTTAAAGCATTCAAAACAGTAGTGAGTACACAGTAAGTGTTCAACAAGTTCTTATTGAAGAAATGAATACCTACTATGAAAAGATTAATGTGTATACTTAACACTCTACTGAGTTAATGAATGAATACACTATGCATAGAGATAGCATAGTTTCCATTCATCACTCATAGGCAGCCATCTATGGTGAATGAAGATTGTTTTACAATAAAGCAAAGCGTGAACTGTTCTAAATAGAACTTTATGGTAGGTGGTACGTAAGGTCATGGTTGCCCTAAGGTTGCAATCATGTAGTGAACTGGAATACATTCAGCATGTATCACAATTCTTTCTGCAGTTGCCCCTAACTATACAAAGTCTTCCACTTAACTTCCTAAGGAAAGAGAAAGCCACTACTTTACTTGCAAAACAGCTTACCCCAGGGGCTTTTATAAGGGAGAAGGTTGTTTACAGTAATGAAAAGAAAAAGTCATTTCACTGTATAAGAGTACTTTCTATTACTGTAGAAGAGATTCATGCTGCCACTGACTTACATTATCTATTTTGTTTTCGTCTATGTTGAAGGGGGCATTCATATCTATCTATTTCTCTGTGCAAATGTAGGGGATCCAAAACTGTTCTCTGTGATTGTTTGGATTGTTAATCTCTCCAGGGTTTCCTCAATATTCTCAAAGGCAGTTTCTGGCACCAAAGGGAAAATGGAGAAGTTGAGATGCAATTTTATCTCCCAATTGAACTTGATTAAATGGAGGTTGTTCTAATCAAAAGTTTGAATCCTGGGGGAGTGCAATGTTGTTAACAGGTTTGAGAATATTTGAGAACAGGGAGGAAGTGTACTAAAGTTAAGGAGGAGAAAGAATCAGGCAAGAAAATAATTGTAGTAAAGCTTATTAAGGCATAAAATTAGGTGAACAAATTGCTTCACAGATAGTGTTAAGCTTATTGCTAGACTGGCAACGGAAGTGGAAGAGAGCTCTTTGAAAACCTTATTTTCATTATTTTAATAATTTGTGTAGGAAACATAGTAGCTGCAATCTGTTAGCCAGAAACAATTGCCAGCTGGTGTCATCATGGAGTAACTATAGTAGGCTGAATGCAAATATGTTTTCCCTTTTTACCTGGAGAGTATTCAATTTTAGGAAGTTTCTATTCATTTTTGCCTGAATGTGAGGTCTGCCCTTGTAGATAAGGCTGTCTGCTTATTGTGTGATTTAAGAGCTTTGATTAGGTTCACTCTAAGTTTCACAGATGTACTAGGGAGACCACACCTGGCTCAGACTATATTTACACAACCAAAGTTACCTATTATTGCAAACTAATACGTGGGCACATTTCTGGATGATATATGTAGTTGCCTTGATTCTATGGATTGTTTTCCTTGTAGTTACCTCAGGGAAATGGCGGTACTCCATTATCTATTTTACCAAAAGCAAAAATAGATTTTCTGGGGTATTGTTCTTCAAGAGTGTTAAAGGTGCACTTTTTTACTGAAACACAAATTTGGTTAGCAAAATATTTGTTATATGTATTTGCTACAATGTTTTCTTTTGAAGTTCTTCGGAATTATTTCTTTTAACAATGATATAATCATTTTATAATTGTTACTGTCTTTTTCCTGTATCTGGAAGCTCATGGACTAGGTGCCAGAATACTACAGGATATAGAATTGCTCAGTTTTCTCTCTAAAGCCAGGGGGAGAGGAAAAATAATTTAATTGTCCTATTGCAATTTTGTTGTCTCTTCCTGCCTCTTGACTCAAAGGGCCTCAAGAGAGCAGAGAGGAAATTATGGGCTCTGTTGTTGATGTTCATTGGATTTCTTCAGTGATGATCTGAATGTATTTCAGGGATGTTAGTGGTTTCTAATCTTGGCTTTGCTTTCACCTAGCTTTCCTTGCTTCAGTATCCTCATCTCCGAAATGGGATATTATACTTCTCTTATCTCCTTAGAGTGTTGTTCTAAGGAGCCAGTGAGATAATGGCTAAGAAAGCACGTTCCACTATACAGATTACCACTAGCACTCTGGTTATCCTTTTCGGTAGTTAACAAGGTTTTATGTATCCGTGTGATATCGAGCAATTGTATAGGAAATGAGAAAGAAGAATAATTTCAAATAAGGTAATATAAAAGGGTATAATGATGTTTTACTTAACTAAAGTAAATATATGTGTGTGTGTCAAATAATTGTTGACTTTTATTGGGGTTTGCTTGTATTGCAATTTCTTGATCTGGAGTGCAGCCTGATACCATTAACAGGATTTTACACTTATGGGAGAGGAAAAGAAATGGAATCAAACATGCTTTAAAGAAGCTGATTCATCTGACCCAACACCTTTCTTACTAATATAGGCTCCTACAGTATTAGGAAGGCTTTGTGGTTGTTTATAGAGCTGAAAATAGGAAAGAAATCAGAGGAGGGAAGCTTTGTTGAAAAGAATCCCACCTGTCTAGAACAATAAAAATAACTTCCTATGGGACAAGCCTTAGCATCCCTGAAGGGCATACAGATCTTAACTGATGGCTATAGAGTGTAATAAGACTAGCTAAGTGTGTGAGACTAGCGGGATGTTTCAGGAAGAAACAGGTCCTTCATGGATTCTTAAAGAGGCCAGGGAGAAAGGTGAGCTGTAAGAAGGTGTGAAATGCCAAGTGTGGTGGACTGCAAAGGGCAGGGTAGCCAGGAGGGATGCATTGGTCTGTATACCCCCCACTTTGCACACACTGCCACTCTTCACTTGGAAAATAGGCCAAGCAGGTCTGGGGACTGTGGTGGAGCAGTTTCTCTACTGTGACGGGCACCTAGATTCATTATCTGAAAAACAGAAGTTGTTATTAGCAAAGATTTCCTTCTGAGGGAAATGCTAAATCTAAATGAAAAATAAAGTCTCCTAAGAAGTCTGCTCACAAACAAGGGCTTAACTCAGGAATTACAGATAAACGAGCATATCTCTTACTTTCCACATTGGTGGGAAGGAGTTAAGTCTTGAACATGTTGGAGCTCAATGCATATTAGTAGAATGAATTTTAGGAGGTGACCCCTAAAATTCTTGTGTGTTCTAAGCCCTTGTGGGCTAGGCTGTCCCTGAAAGAAATGAAAAGTGCGTTGAACATAGAGCCTGCTGCACACACGGTAGGCACTTAATGGATAATTAATGAAGGGATGTTGTTTGAACAAAGTTGCATAGTTGGACACACCAAGTTTGTAGTTAGGGAAGGACTGGAGTAAACTTGAGCGCCAGTTAGAACGTTTTGGATAGAAATTAAAAGCAGCATGGAGCCGTGGCACAGAGGGAACAGCCATCCCGTGTGCTCTGCTCTAGGTGAGTCTTCCCAGCAGCGTGCCGGCGTTATCCCTGCACATAAGGCCGGCCAGGTTTCTGTCCACCGTCAGACTGAGGACCTGCCAATTTCCAGGTCTCAGATCAGCGCCAGCGACGCTTTCCTCCGGCCTCTTGTCGCTCCACCTTCGCCTTTCTGTCATACGTCTCCTCGCTCTAGGCTGAAGGGATTCCCACCCCCAGCTGCCTCCTCCGAGCCCCGCGGAGTAGCGGACTCCTCCCCTGGAAACTCCTCCGGGGCTGGGGAAGGCTTCGGCGCATGCTCCGTACCTAGGGCAGGTTTTTGCTGCGGGTAGCAGGGCTCCTGTCACACCGGCTGGCGGGTTGTGGCGGTGCCAGCCAGTGTGTGCGAGTGTCGGCGTGCCCGCGCCTGGGCGGACAGACCCGGAGCAGCAGTGAGACTCGCCGGAGAGGCGGCTCGGCAGAGGCGCCTCGCCCGCTGCTGCTGCGGGGGCCGCTCTGCAAACTTGCGGTGGGCGCCGTCCGCCCTCGCGGCTCCCGAGCACCGAGACCAGCCCGCACAGGCACCGGGCGCGGCGCCGGTGGCCGGCCGGGGCGGCGGGGCCGGGCCGCACCTTCGCCCTTGGCCGGCGCCCGGGCGAGCCTCATGCACCCCCCGCGCTCGCGGCCGCAGCTGTCCGGCTGCCCGGCTGCGCGGGGCAGGTCCAGGACCCGCACCCTGCTCCCTGCGCCTGAACGCCTGCGAGCCGGGATGCTGCGGATCGCCTAAGAGCGCCGCGCCGCGCCGGGCGGGAGCAGGGAGCCGGGAGCCGGCCGGGCAGGGCGCCCCCGGGAGCGCCGGGCGCCCACGCCGCAGCCGCAGCTGCCCGCGCCGGCGCCCGCTGCCCGCGCTCGACTCGCAGGCCCCGGCTCCGCCAGCCCCAAGGGCCGCGGGGCCGCCAGCCAGCCGCACGCCTCGGCGTCAGGGGCATGGAGGAGCGGCGGGCTCCGAGCCGCGTCCCGGAGTCCCTGAAACTTGCACGCGGGCGTCGGTCCGCGCCGCTGCAGCCGCCGCTTCGCCTGCCGGCCTGAGAGCGGGACCATGGATGAAAGGTTCAACAAGTGGCTGCTGACGCCGGTGCTCACTCTTCTCTTCGTGGTCATCATGTACCAGTATGTGTCCCCCTCCTGCACCAGCTCCTGCGCTAACTTCGGGGAGCAGCCCCGCGGGGGGGAGGCCGGCCCGCCCGCCGCCCCGGCTCCCGCCCGCCGCGCACAGGCGCCTCCCGAGGAGTGGGAGCGGCGGCCCCAGCTGCCCCCGCCGGCCCGCAGGCCGCCTGAGGGGCCTCGGGGGCCCGCGGCTCTGGAGGACGAGGACGAGGAGCCTGGGGACCCCGAGGAGGAGGAGGAGGAAGAGGAGCCAGACTCCGAGACCCCCGAGAACAGCTCCCTGCCCCGGTTTGTGCCGCGCTTCAACTTCACCCTCAAGGACCTGACCCGCTTCGTGGATTTCAACATCAAAGGGCGCGACGTGATCGTGTTCCTGCACATCCAGAAGACCGGGGGTACCACGTTCGGCCGCCACTTGGTCAAGAACATTCGGCTGGAGCAGCCTTGCAGCTGCAAAGCTGGCCAGAAGAAGTGCACCTGCCACCGGCCGGGCAAGAAGGAGACGTGGCTCTTCTCCCGCTTCTCTACCGGCTGGAGCTGCGGGCTGCACGCCGACTGGACGGAGCTCACCAACTGCGTACCGGCCATCATGGAGAAGAAGGACTGTCCCCGCAACCACAGCCACACCAGGTACTGTTTCCTGCCGGGTTCGCTTCCCGACCCCGGGCGACCTGGCGCTCTCGCCCCCTGCGCGTGCCGGTGGTTCTCTCGCATCTTTAGTGGTTGGTGCAGAGGCTTTGGGAGAGGGACGAGACATCTCTGGATCGTTCCTAGGTTTTGAACCCACTCTTCCCCTATTCCCCCACCGCTTCCTTCCACCCCCATTCCATCCTCAGAGGTGTCTGGAGCCGTCGTGTATCCTGTCTGGTGCCTGGCACCGCATGGCCCTTCTCGGAGCGGACGCTCCCAAATCCAATGGAGTGGCGGAGGGGTAGAGGATCTCGGTGACACCAGCGAGTTTGAATTTCGTACTTAAGTTTTGCGAGTGGAAACCCAACCCCGGTGAAAGGCAGGGAGAGCTGAGAGCAGAGAGGCAGGGCAGGAGTTTTCCAGGCGCGGTGAAGCTGGAGACAAGTATAATCCCTCTGTAAGTGGCTCTTGGGTGGCGATTTGCCAGCTCAGGAAACAATCCTTTGGGTGCCCCTTTGAAGATACACGTGCAAATTCCTGCTCTACCTTGATAACCCTAATTCTGGAACCGATCTTTGTTGTCCAGCAGTGCCAGGATTTGGACTCACGCTGCTCTCAGCAAGATTTCCACTCTCCCCATAGGCCATTCCATCACCTTATTATGAAAGTATTTGTTAAATACCTACTGTGTGCCTGGCAGTGAGCTAGGAACAAAGTGGAAATAATAATAAAAAGTAAGTAAAATCTCTTGCTTTCGGGATGGAATGGCTCTCTTCCCCGCCCCCTTTAAAAATAGTGCTACTGTTGAGAATTAGGAAAGTTAGAAATCTTAATAGCCAATGAAACTGCTTGTATTATTAACATCCTTTGAGAGAGGCATGGGCTTAAGAATTTGGTTGAATATTCTTTCTGCCCATAGCAATTTAAAGGTTAATCTGACATGCTTGCTCAAGGGACTGAAATATTAAAAGCTTGGAACACTAGTTTATTGAAGTTTTTTATCTTAAAGGTTTCAAACAATTTGGTGTAAGGAAATAGGAATTTAAAAGCTCAAGCTCAATATGATAGCAGATAGCTTTTGCATTTGACATTATGGAAGAGCTTCCTTTACTGGAAGCTACCCAGATTCAGGAATTCACCACCACTGAAGCATCTAATTCTACTTCATTTCTCCCAGAATGAACAAAATTTCATTATGAGATTTTTTACTCTGGTAGTTTTTCAAATACTTTTTCTCCTCCCTGCTCCTTTTCCTGTTTCATAGAAATTGGTTAGAATAAGAAACTGGTTAGATTTGGAATAAGGGCATTAGGCTCTTTTGTTAGTGTATTTTAAGGCTCTTTTACTTTTAAATATTCTTAATGGTGTATTGTATTAGATCCTGCTTCTCTGTTTTAGCTTAATACAGTTTTTCAATTAAGTATTACTTCCAGACTTCTTAGCACATAACACCATTATTTCAGTGAGAGGCAGTCTCTACTACATTTCATCCATCGTTACAGTCTTTGTGTTTAGAACTTACGTATTAATTCCTAATTGACCCCACAAGAGTTTGCTAGTCTGCTTCCCAGGTTCCATTCCCCTAAAACCGGAGACTTTGGTTATCATATAGGAACATCTGAGGAACCTCTCTTCAGGAGGGGCTGCAATTATTAGTATTAGTATTATTTTACCAATGCACATAAAAGTCTTAGTGAACGAATGAAGATTTGGGAGGATGTGGAAACTAAAATTACTTGGATTTTTGCTTTGTGTTGAAATGCTGCTGCTTCTACAGACTCTGCATAGACTATAAGTACTGAGGTCTCACTTCCATAAGAAATACTTAATATCTCTCTACTCTGTGATGTAAGAAAATTCCACTTTGGCTGCTTAAACATGTGATTTCCAGTGTGTGATCAAATTGTTTGCTTTGTTTAGCAATGGACCATAAGCTTCATTTCTCCTTGAATCACAAGTTATTGGATAATCAATCACCCTGGACTAGTTTTATTTTTTTTTAATTTTTGGGTAGTATTTTGTTTACACCACATTTTATAATCCTTTCTTTTCCCAGTAATTCTCAATTACTTTTCTTCTCCAGATACTGAAGGATGGAATAGTTGTGGCATATGTGAACTGTCCTGCGTCAGGAGCTATTGGGAAAAAGTTGAAGAGATGTGAATGGTAGCATCTTCCTAGCAGAGAAGATTGAATTAGTTGTCTGTCATTGTAATGTCTGTGTACAGCATTCTACAGTCAACTAGATTAGCCTGGATAATGGAGGGTACATTTCTTCAATGCAAAATGGCAGATAATCTATTGCTACATAATGGGAACAAGGTTCTACTTCAAATAGGGCTGACTCTAAGAAAAATTGATAAGTAGACCCTGATTTTAGTTTCCAAGTCTCCCTGCTTTTGGTCGCCTCCAAAGCATCTCTTCCCCATTTTCTCAGGGATCGGTGCCCTTATGGATCACATAATGGATAAGAAAAAGGAGTCAGATGGGTATGGCTCTTGTATTTACTAGCTGTGTAACCAGGATTAAGTTACTCTTTGTGAGCCTCAGATTCTTCACCTTTAAAGTATAGATAATAATTAGGACATCCCTCATAGGATGTTGTGAGAACCAAATGAGCCAATGCATGCAAAATGCTTAGCATAGTGTATACATACATATATACATATATATATGCATAGTATAATATGCTGGTATACAGTATCTAATACTTAATATATGGTTAAAGTAATACTGTGATAGCAATTGTTCATTATAACATTTTCCAAAATCAAGGCCTTTGTTCTCAAAGAGGTCAGTTTCTTAGAGCAGCTCAGTGTAAATGGATCAATGTAACTTATAGAGATGCCATTTTGTGATTACTTGTGCTGAGAACCCTACATTCCAAAATTAAGCAATAAATTGATAATTATTGCCATCATGTACTGCAGAGGGCAGGGTGAGGAATAGGTATTGGGGAGACACAATGTAATTGGATATACATTCTTTTGGTGTCAAGACAAACTGTCTGGAATGGTGAGAGAGAAGGTGGGAGCATCTAGGACTGAAGGCAGAAGGGGAAAACTGATTCGGAAAAGAAATGCATGGTGGAGTTGAAGGACCCATCATACGGATTATATGGGCCATGAAGGGGCAGGCTTTGGGCTGGCAGTTTGAATCCAGAACAGAGATAGTTTCTGATGACAGAAATTGGTTAGAATAAGATAGGCAGAGGTCATGTCTGATTGACCTTTTTATCATGTTACTGATGATTTTATCCCATTATTTTTGTGTTGCTTCCCACCACCCCAATAAGTTATTCTTTGTCACTGTCTTTACACCTTCTACTTTAATACCATTTATTATCCTTTATCTGCATACCCAGACCTACAGCTTTATTTTTGTTTTTATTTGGGAGCGGGGACAGGGATAGGGTCTCACTCTGTTGCTCAGGCTGGAGTGGTATCATGATAGCTCACTGCAACCTCAGACTTTTGGACTCAAGTGATCCTTCTGCCTCAGCCTCTGAGTGTTACCATGCCAGGCTAATTTTTCTTTCTTTTTTTTTTTGAGACAGAGTCTCACTATGTCACCCTTGCTAGAGTGTCGTGGCATCACAGCTCACAGCAACCTCAAACTCCTGGGCTTAAGCAATTCTCTCTTCTCAGCCTCCCAAGCTGCTGGGACCACAGGTGCCTGCCGCAACACCCGGCTATATTTTTTTGTTGCAGTTGTCATTATTGTTTAGTTGGCCCAGGCTGGGTTCGAACCCGCCAGCCTCAGTGTATGTGGCCAGTGCTCTAATCACTGTGCTATGGGCTCTGAGCCCTATTTTTTTTATTTTTTGTAAAGACAGGGTCTCCCTGTGTTGCCCAGGCTTGTCGTGAACTCCTGGCTCAAGTGATCCTCTTGTCTTGGCCTCCTAAAGTGCTAAGATTGCAGGCATGGGCCACCCTGCCTGGCTTGCAGATCTTTAGAGGATTCTTTTTCACCATTGTTGAGTAGGTGCAGAATAAGAGCTTTTTATTGTATTAAAAAAACCTTAATCTAGTCCCACCCATTTTTATGGGTAATCTATTCTTTAAAAGGTGAAATGGTATACCTAAGATTTTTTCCAGGGTCTTCATTTTCATAATTTATATTCAATTTTTTACTTACAATGTCTTCTGTTTACTATGGAAAGTATAGTGGAGAGTGCCTTAAGCACCTAATTACTATGTGTTAGGTACTCTGCTAGTTCTTGGAATGGATTTTTGAACATTGTTGGCCCTAGGGTATTAAGGAAGTTTGACCTTAAATTTTTGGTAAGTGGGTATTATTCTCATTCTTAAATAATGATGGGAAGATTTTCTATCCATATTCTTTTGTAGGATGGGGTGACAATTTTTCTTTTTTATGACTCACATTGCATTGGTTGGACCCTGTGGATATTGTATGAAATACAACTTTCTCTTTTGCAAATGATGCAAACTTAAATCTAACTAATTTCAGCCAGAGGGGAATTATTGGCTTATACAATAACTACTACACATATACCACAGGAAAGATAGGGAAGAGGTGGTTTCAGGAATGACTATAACTGGAGATTTAGGGTCTTTATTCCCATATTCTTTTGCATATTGATCTCATTCTATCAAATTGGCGTATTCTATGAGATGGGTAAATGGCCTTTACAACTAACAGCCCACAAGGTGAAAGGAAAGCAGGCATTTTCCTAGTTCCAGTTTGAAATCCTGGGGAATTCTCCATTTAATTCAGTTTAGAACTTGTCACTATTCTTTAAACCAGTCATTGTGGCTGGGAGATGAGGTTCATTGACCCACCTGTATCGCAGAACCTCCCCAAAGCTTGATGTTTTGTGTGTGAGGTCAGTTACTGGAAGAGGGGGGCCAGCATAGAGTTCCTGGTGCAACATTGGCTTCTGGCCAGTCCCTCCACTTGTGTCAACTCTAGGAGCAAATAAGTGAGAAATAAACAAACCTTCAGATCCCTTCTTTGTGTTCCACATAGGACAAATTGTAGGTTAAACTGCAACTTGAATTTATTTGCATCATCTGGAAACTATGTCAAATGAGAATTAATTGGCAGAACTGGTAATATTTAACATAGAGATGGGAAAAAGAGAGAGAGATGTAAATGTTGCCTAAAAATACTCAAAGGAGGGAGATGTGAAAGCTAGAGGAGACTTGTTTACTATTGTACCAAAGGTGTAGGGCAAGGCTAAGAAGAGGTGGGATTTCAACTCAGAGCAAGAAAGAACTTCATAAAATTTATGACTGTCTAAAATGAACATGAACTCTTTTGTGCAGTGGTATGCTCTCCAACAGTGAAAATCTACAGAATGGTCAGTTAACCACCGATGTTGTAAATGGAATTTCTTCCTGGGGAAGAGCTTTTTAAGGTTCTTTAGTTTTAATCTAGGCTAGCTCAAGATGTCTTTCGTCTCCTTTTTCATACCCCGTGCTTAGAAAAGGAAGAAACAAAAAGAATTTTGAATGAACTTGTGAGTTCTTCAGCCACTGTAAATATATTACCAAGGAAACTTTTGGTAAAGCAAAGTCTGATGGTATAGATGGTTTCACACACTCAGGGCCAAAAGCAATAAATGAGTCCTGTGTATTAGATTGTCTGCTTCTTAATAGTAAGTATGAAAAGATAAGATGAGAAAATATAACACAACTTGCCACAAAAAACCAGAACCACTTTGAAACATCCTCTGGTTATTGCTTATCCTTTAGACAGCAGCTGAAATTGGATGCTGCAGAGCTCTGTTTCAAAGACTCTAGAATATTATGGCCTGTACCACTTTCTAAAGTGTAATCTCTTTAATGTCTCTTCTAATTAGAATTGTTGAACTGCCAAGAAGGTTAATTTTTATCATAAGGTTTGTGCGTAGTATAAAACTAAGGAGATATGAGATTGTTCTGTCTGCCATATCCACTTTCTTGTTCATCACAGGCTCTCAAGTGTTGCTTCCGCTCCAAACCACCAATATTTGCCACAGATCAGAAAGAGGTTCATTTAAGTCCATTCAGTTTTTTTGAGTGGTGAAGATATAATTGAGGCAGTAAGTGCTGCTGCTTTTTGCTTTCTGGTTATCTTGGGGGTTTTGATTAGGTTGATTTTAGAGA
The DNA here is from genome assembly GCA_963574655.1 of Perodicticus potto. NCBI lineage: Eukaryota > Metazoa > Chordata > Mammalia > Primates > Lorisidae > Perodicticus > Perodicticus potto. The sequence goes on from CAUYRH010076772.1 coordinate 14,713, forward strand.
AATAGAAATGTTCTTAGACTAATTAGAAGCTAGGTAAATTTAGCCACCAACCATGTACATTTGCTTAATCTTAGACTCTTACATTATTATTCCCCAAATCTAATTATTATCATCTCATTTTGACTAAAGATAATCAGAAGCTTAAGGCATTTGAAAGTTATTTATACTTGATAATAAACTGAGCAGTTTAATTGAGACTGGCAAATCCTAATATGAAGTTAAGAGCCCCAAAAATAAATTATTGGGTCAAGAAATAGGTTTGATATGAAAACAATTAAATGGAAAACCCAAATTAATATTTTGTAGTAATCACCTATCTAACTTTTGAGTTTGTTAGATTGTGGATATAGTGTATACATTCTCTGTTCATTTTAATTGGCCAATATTTGTTTAAATAATAGCTAAGAATTTGTGTGTTGGAAAATGTAGTAAATATTTGTTAAATTATATAGCTATTATTTGTTTATATCTTTTTTTGGCAAATATAGTTATGTAAAGTGCCCAGAACAGAGATTAACCTGAAGACGATATTCAGCTTTAGGTTACCTTTAAAAAATGCAAGCATAATTTGAGAAGATTGTGTTCTTTAAAAGATGGAATTCTTGAATGTTTTGTATCGTGACTGTTATTTGAGGTGCAAATTCTAATTATTAGGGGTTGCCTTCCATAACCAGCCCGATGTAAAACTATTCTGATTGTCTAGAATAGGAGGAAAAGTAAGCAGGGAGACCAGGGCTTATTGCATCACTGAAGGAGGTTTCTCCTATTAGACAGTGTGCCTCAAGTCAGAAATTCATTTGTATATGAGCAGATGTACTTGTCTCTTGAAAAGGTTAATCTCATCATTCATTTTCACTTGAGAAAAAAATCAACCTAAAATGAGAGGATGTGAACTTTGATGTAGGATGGGAGTGTATATGTATATATATATATACATATATACATATGTGTGTATGTATATATGTATATATATATATATATATATATATATATATATATACATATATATATATCTCCTATGCTGTGTATACCCTCTGGTCAAAGCCAGATGGTTGAGATGGTGGTGGTTGGAGATCATGATACTGGAAAACAAGGGAAAGAGATGATGCATTAGGAAGAAATTTCTTAAGGGAAATTAGGGGAAAACAATTATAAACTTACCAGCCATTGGAAATCCTGGGGAATTGTGCTAATACCTAATTTGTGAATGTAATTAGGGTAATATCTTAAGAATGTGGACTCTGGGCTCCGTGCCTGTGGCTCTAGAGGCTAAGGCACCAGCCACGTATACCTGAGCTGGTGGGTTCGAATCCAGCCCAGGCCCGCCAAACAACAATGATGGCTGCAACCAAAAAATGGCCGGGTGTTGTGGCGGGCGCCTGTAGTCCCAGCTACTTGGGAGGTGGAGGCAGGAGACTCGCTTGAGTCCAGGAATTGGAGGTTGCTGTGAGCTGTGATGCAACGGCACTCTACCCCGGGTGACAGCTTGAGGCGCTGTCAAAAAAAAAAAAAAAAAAAAAAAAAAAAAAAAAAAGAATGTGGACTCTGAAGTCCAGCTATCTGGATTTTAATCTGATTCAACCATTTATTGTCATATGACCCTAGTTTAAGTCAGTTATCTGCTCTGCACTTCCATTTCCTTCTCAGGAAAATGGGAGTATGAAGAGGACTATCTCATAGTGAGCATTGATAAGCTATGTGGCACTCTTGGGACAGAGACTGATATGCAGTGTGGAAATCATCAAAGAGTTAGTTGTTATTTTCCATGGGACTCATACAGGGTGTCCATAAAGTTCATGTGTGATTTAAAATAGTACACACATGTTGTTTGCATAAAAATAAAAGGATAGGTAAACCTATACTATCTTTTTTAATCTGGGCCTTCTAATCCTGAATAATGCAAAAATGAACTTGCAAGCCATGATGCAAAAGAGAAGAGGTTAAAGATAATGATAATTCTTAGGATGCTGTGGATACTCAGTGGGCCGTCAATGAATGCTGTTGAATGGAAACTTGCAGACTTTCTTTTTTTTTAGCATGTCATTTTATTTTTTATGGGAAATTAATGAAATAGCAATAAAAATGTTTAAACATATGCAATTAAATTCATACATGAAGCAGTCCTGCAGTGAAATTGAATTAGTTGCCTGTGGGCACATAAATATTCGTAGTTGATTGCTATTATCAATATCTTACCATGCTTTTATTGGTAAGTACTGTGTCATTTGTTTTCAGAACCTTGCATTTTACACAGTGTATGCACGTTGCCCCTGCCTTCTAGTTACTTTATAAACACAAGAGGGTATAAATGCTAACCACCCCTATTCATTTATTAGATTTACAGATATTTCTTCCAAATAATTAAAGGTTCTGTATATGTAACCGTAAACCTGGAGGATGGCATATGTATTTTTTGGTCTCTAGAAAATTGCAGAATGTAATGGGTTACTTCACATGTGAAGACATAGACCTGAAAAGAAGAGTAAACACAATTTTAAACAGAGATTTGCTATAACTTGTGTGTATGGAAACCTGAAGGTAAGATCCATATAATATAGTAAAGAACAAGGTGATGTGCCAGGGAAGAGAGAATAGACAGTGATAATGTAAGGTGTAAATTAAAAGAATGCTAGAGGGGAGGGAAGGAAGAAGGACAAAGCTAGTCAAGGTGAAGGATGAATTCCGAGAAGAACTGAATCAGAAAGAAGGTAATATTGCACGTGGAAGACGATAATTTATCTTGTAGGCAGTGGTTTGTCTCATTAGTGCATTTATGGGAAGTAATTGACTATCTGGGTGGCTAGCTGATTTGGAGTGCTAGGGTATGCCAATGTTATGAGGCACATTTATTTACTCATACATGCTTTTCTGTATTATGTTGCTGTTTTAAAGCATGGAAGTTGTATTAGTCAGAATCCTGGCAGCAAACAGAGGTACACTTTGGGTTTTCGAAGGGATTAATGACAGAGGTAAAGATAGGGATGGGGGAACGAACTTTGGACCTCAAGGTGCCTGTAACTAGTAACAAGGGGAAACTATTAACCCCACTGCTGTTTGCTGGAGGCAGCCAGGAACTGCAGTCTCAGTGGCAGGCAAGAACCTAAGAAGAGGCTTCTGGATAGGAGCTATTTGTAGAAAGCAGTCACTGCGGCAGCTATGGAGCTGAGGCAGATAGGAAGGGGTGGGGACAATGCAAGTTGGGGGGAGACATATCTTGACCCCTGTCTTCTTCCACTTGCCCATCTTCTTTTGTCGCCTTCCACTGAGTGAATCCACTTGGAAGCTAAAGGATAATAGAGCTAGTTGATGCATTACATGGCCATTGGCAAGGCAGAGAAAGATGGGACTTGGGAGTGGGAGGGAGGAGAGTGGAGATTATCATGTACAGTGTGTTAAAATGGTTTGAAATTTCTTCTAATTCATTTTATAGATGCCTTGGTTGTGTTCTACAAATGAGACCGAGAACACATAACCTATATTTTAGTACCTGCACTGCATATTTTCTGCACGGACCATTAGTCTCCGCCTAAAGAATGATGAGTGCATCAAAGGACCCCTCACCAAAGGAACAGTTTCCACAGACAAGTGACTTTTTCTGAATAATAAAAATAACACCAAATTTGGTATTTGTCATCTCCATGTCCCAGAACCAGCAGATAATAGTGACAGATTTCGGCAGTTAGGCCTATATTATGGTGCGCGGTAGACAACATGCATTTTATATTATATTTATGAATAAGCATTTTATAAATTTGGAGTTATATGAAAGTATTAATTGAGGCATGACAAGAAGTTTCCAACAGGCTCGGCGCCTGTGGCTCAACGGGCTAGGGTGCCAGCCACGTACACCTGAGCTGGCGGGTTTGAATCCAGCCCGGGCCCGCCAAACAACAATGATGGCTGCAACCAAAAAAAAAAAAAATGGCCGGCGTTGTGGCAGGTGCCTGTAGTCCCAGCTACTTGGGAGGCAGAGGAAGGAGACTCACTTGAGTCCAGGAATTAGAGAGGTTGCTGTGAGCTGTAATGCCACGGCACTCTACCCAGGGCGACAGCTTGAGGCTCTGTCTCAAAAAAAAAAAAAAAAAGAAGTTTCCAACAACATTATGAGATTAGATGCTTTCTGTTGCTTAGGTTTTCTTCCAAGAGCATTAAGATCCTTTAGGGTAATACTTATAAGTCTCTAAAGGTAAAAGGTGAAGGAAGGAAAAAAAATTGTGCCACATTTGAGACTATTTTAGTTTTAATATTAAAAGACTTTTGAAAAAATATTTCCATGTTTGTTTGAAGCAGGTTGTGCTGTGCTGAAAGTATACATGCATGCATCTTTCCATGCAAAATATTAAGAAAATCTCCTAATACTGGATATGAAAAATATTTAAATAAAATAGATATCTGATGAAACTCGACATAAGAACCATCAGTTTACTGCTTTAATTCTGAAAGTCAGAATGTCATCCGTGAAACACTATTCAACATGCAATATCTAATGCAATGTCTGTATATAGTATGTCTATTGGGATGGGCGTATGTGTGTAAAATTCTTTTCTCCCAGTTGTCAGAGGAGATTTTGAGTGCTTGGGAACAATGTCATCCATGGAGAATATACCAACCTGCATCTTCCTAGTTATTGTTGCCTTTTATAGCTGGTCTCTTCTCCCTCTAGTATACTATTTTATGACATGGCTAAAGATAGCAATTGCCTGTTAACAAGGGGATCATCTTCAGGTGCTTGTCTCTGTGTGAAGAGTTACTTGCCATGGTAAAATTTCCTTAGGAGTTGTTTATTACTGGCTATGGAAGTTGTTAGTTCTAAGGAACCTGTATTCTGTTGAATCAGATTTAAGTTCAGCTAACGTAAAAGATCTGGGAGAGGAGTCAGAGAAGGTGTTTTTCCCCCTAGCTTAATTGCATCTTCCATATATGCGATGAAAGAGATGGGTTAATGGATATTTCTATTTCTAATATTTCCATTAATAAACATTGCTACCATTTCTTCTATTGATAAATATCAAAGACATGTGTGTATAAAAACTTCTGAAACATGAAGAAACTTATATACATTGGAAGTGTCCACTCTATTCTTGGGTATATTCTTATTTTAAAAATATTTGTATAGTATCATGGCCTGTTCTTTGTCTTTTAAATTCAGACTTAAGCCCAAAATACCACTACAAATAAATTTCTTTGCTTTGAAGGTTTTATTCTCTAAGTTCCTTATGTGTGCTATAAAGAATAATTAATGTAATGAAAAAATCAATATTGTGTATAAATTATTTAGGTTTTACTATCATTATAATTTTCTCTTCAACACCTATTGATCAGCAACAATTCATTTGTTAATTTCTTCCTAATAAGATATTCATTGTATTAGGTCTGTGGTAGTGCTGTCCCTGCACTTTCACAGGCAAGTCATGAATTACTAATGATACATGAAACAGGTTAACTTACTAGTGAGTGGAATGAGATGGAAAATGGGCAAAGGGGAGTAATTTCAAATGCTGTACTATAGAAACCCTGTGTTGGCAGACAACTGCTAATAATTAAATGAGTATGTGCTTGCAGGATATTAATTTGTACTTTAAAACTTTATGGGTATGTAGTTTTCCTGGTATATATATGTTTTAAATTTAAATTAATTTTCAATCCTTTATTTTCTTTTTTGGAAAGGGGTAGTATGTGGGGGGTCTTCCTTAATTGTATATAATAGTGCCCTGAATGTTGTAATTACTAAAATGATGTTTTGACAATTGACAACTGAATTACTTCAGAGAATGGGAAAAATCTGAGACCTTTTTCAAACTCAGAGAAGAGATGACTCCAAGAAGCAATCAAACTACCAAATTCATGGCAAAGAAAACTTGCAGTGGGTAATTGGATGAGGGAGGCAGAGTAGTATTCTGAAGAGACCTCTAAATTTGTAGTCCAACAACTAGGGTTTGAATCTAAGTTTCCTCATTTCCTCATTTACTGATTTATTGTATTCCTTCCTATCAACATATAAGTTTTCTGAGGGTGCTGACTTTGTTTTATTCCAGTCTATGTGATCATTACGGTACAGTATCTGGCATGTAATGGCCATCAAATACTTATTGACTAAGTGAAAGAAAGAAAAAAGCAAGAATAAATAAATTTACTAATTTATTAGGATAAGGATATGTGCTGTCTCCTTTTTTAAGAGTTGTTTTGGGGTAAGGAAATGACTGTGAAGGCACTTTATAGTGTACTGTACTATGTAAATTTAAATTTACATTGACACTAAGAAGTCTTGATATAAAATGGAAAAAAGAAGGGAAGTTAGAGTCTGAAAATGCAATGAATATGTAATTCAGCTTTTATAGAGCATTTCAAAACTCTGGAATGACAAAGATGAAGTTGAAAATATGTAAAATACACATTCAGCTCAACAACTTGTTAGAGTAATGAGCAATTTCTTTTAAAACAGGACATAATATATCATAAATGACTTATGTAAGTGCATAAGTCTTTCCCTTAGACCATCAGGGTATCTTTTTTCACCCCAGGGATTTGACATAGATCAAAGTTTGAAAGAGTTTTTCTTTTTTATTGCTTTAACTTTTTGAGAAAATTATCCTGAAATTAATATTTTTAATTTTATGTTCATGACTTAATCTTTATATGACAGATATAAATTATAGCTATAGGTTAATATATCCTACCAGTGACCTGAGAATGTGATTTTTGTTCATCTTAGCTGATTTAAAATATGCTAATCTGCTATACTATTCTACACATACTTGGTTTTACAGTTAATTACAAAGAGCAAGACGTTACTTTAGAATAGAAAATAAAATCTTCCAGAATCTTGGGTTTGCATTATAATATGCTCTATTGGAAGAATAATTTTTGCTTAGTAATGAACTTGTTTTCATATGTAAGGCCTGGTTCTTATCCATTCCAGGTTATGACAGATTTGTACAGGTCAAGACATAGAACTAGACCTAACTCCTGGCCGGAGGTGCATCTTGGAGAAAGGTTAGTAAGCTGATGGAAAACCATCTGATTCACAGTGTGATGTTTAATGCTTTGACATGTGGGGCCTTGCTATGAAAAAGTAGGTTTTAAAATAGTGCTGACACCAGTGTTCTGATGAGTACAAGTGCAAAGCCAAGACCAGGTCTAGCATTAGACCAATTATTGCCCTCACATCTATGGTCGGGAGAGAGAGAAGGGAAAGGTTTAGAGCTGCGAAACCAAGCAAAACCAATTCCTTATAATTTAAACAATGTTATAAAAATATTGAATGGTTGACAAGAGATATATAATATTTAATTGCATTTTGAAGTTAATTTCTTTTTATGGCTAGCTAGATTGATTCATTCATGATTGTACACAGCTCACTACCAGGTACTGTGAAGGATGCAAATTGAGTGAAATACTCGGTCCTGGCTCTCGAGAAGTGAAATAGTTATGTAATTCATGGATGAAATGACTTAGAAATATTTATATCACAACATTTAAGTCAACATTTAAGTCTGGTATTATAATCAGAACTATTTATAAAAGTGCTGAGAAGGTGTGCTAAGAGACAAAGTATGAGTATTTGCAGAAATGAATGGAGCAGGTAAATAAAGAGTTTGAACTAGGGAAGAGATGGGTCCATATTATGTTAGATGTAGGGCAGTTTATAGGGGGCTCTGAAAATATGCTAGCCTGAAGAAATTCGCTTTGATTCCATATGAAATTTAGCATAACTTAGAGTTCTTAAATAGTCGTGATTGTTAAAATATGCCCATAAATTTTCTGATATACTTGTCTTCAAGAGGTGAAGTTTTATCTGTCCTTTCATTCCCAATATTGGCTTTAATGACTTGATTCTGATGAATAGAAGAGAGAGAGAGATGAGAGCCACTTCTGAGGTTAGGTTATCCCAGGATTGTGGCTTCTGTTTTTGGTGTGGTCGCTCTAGCTTGTGCTCTCTCTCCCTCCCTCCCTCCCTCCCCTTGCTCTGGGGGAAGCGTGTGTTCTGAGTATAGCACTACAGAGGAGCCCACCTGGCAAGAAACTGAAAGGGCCTTCCCGCAGCAATGTGAGCTTGGAAGGGATCCTTAAGCCGCAGTTCAGTCTTCAGACACTGCAGCCTTGGGGAAGACCCTGAGCCAGGTTTGAATGCTAATGGAAATGAAAAGCAAAGCAGGGTGAGTGTAGCAGTGATTTTTCTTGTTCTTTTTTTTATTGTTGGGGATTCATTGAGAAGCAGTGATGTTTTTAAGAAGATGAGAGATGATCCGATCACCCGGCACAGGCTCTTATTTATCTTCTTCCCTTTTTATCAGATATTAGGGCCAAGTATTTGAGTACAGATCCAGGATGGTTGGTGGGATTGATGGTTGTAAGACAAGGTAAATTCTAATCAGAATTAGTACAAATCAGAATTTGTACTTCTCTAGGAAGTACAAAGCAAGGTCATTAGCTAAGAGTGTGAGAAGAGGGAAGGAAGGTCGGAAATTTGAGAAGAGCAGAGATGTGAATAATTATCTCAGAAGTTGAGCAAACACATTTCCTAGGGAAGTAAGTCGTCTGGCAGTATTGAGTTCTGTTTTGAGATCTGTGATTATACATTTGAAATCAGTCCAGTTAGAATGGTTCTGCGATTTTCTTCAGCAGCATTTAACTATTTGGGTAGAGACACAGAACTAGGTTTCACTAGCATGGGTGTTTTATCCAGTGAGGAGCAAGGGAGTATGGATGTTTGTGAGGGAATATTTACAGTGCCAGCTTGTGTTCTTTGGTCTGCTTAGTGGATAAGTGAGGATATGAGGGTGTGAGATAAAGAATAAGAAAATTTGGTCTAACCACAGTGGCTGATGCCTGTAATCCCAGCACTTTGGGAGGCTGAGGCATAAAGGTGCACACTTGTAGTCTCAGCTCCCCAGGAGGCTGAGGCAGGAGGATCTCTTAAGCCCAGGAGTTCAAGGATACAGTGAGCTATGATCATGCCACTGCACAAGCCTGGGTAACAGAGCAAGACCCTGTCTCTAAAAATAAATAAATAAGAATAGAAAAAGTGATAGGGTCAGTATCACATATGAGGGTTGATGGTAGAGGATTCTAGGAGTGCTAGTTTAACTATGCTGGACTATAGAAGATAGTGGTATGGACTTCAACCGAATGTTTAGTAATAGGGCATGTCCTAAGCAGGCAGAGAGAGGGAAGGCCCTGTTGATGGAAAACTCTTTCTTGATGGGAGATAGTAAAGTAAATCGGTATCTGAGATCTGATGTGGGTTCAGGCTGTGTACTGGACATAAAAAGGTGAATCTGACTTCATCTTTTCTCTCAAGGAACTCACACTGGACAGACTCCAGAATGGACAGTCTAAAGCCAATGTGTTGTGGCATAGGCACAGAGATTCAGGGTACAGGACAGCATAGCCTGCAGGTGTGGGGAAGGCTTCTTTGGAGAAAATGGTGTAATTCTAAAGGGTCATCAGTCCTAGGAATAAAGAATGGTTACTTTTTCCCTGAGGCGTGTGGTAAAGACTTCAGAGGTGGTAATTCAGGAACTGCATTCAGCTTACTTAACCTTGTCAAAGAACTTTTCCAAAATCATTTTTTCACTGTGCCTTCCCTATTTGTGTCCTGGATGTGTCTTGATGACATGTTGTTTGCTGCATCTTGACCAGTACAAAGTTGTACCATGAGCAATTTATTATTGAAAATGTTAGTGGTACCAAAGTTTATGAAAAGTGATTATAGTTTTCTTAAAAATTGAGGAGGATTCAAGGTCACCATGTAGGATCACTGTCATGTTCAGTAATGCTTTCTTGAGTGGGATGCAAAGGGGCAGGTTTCTAGCATGTCCTGACAGAAAAAGGTTGATTACTCCATTTTTAGCACATATAATTAAGAACAGATGAATAATACTATTCAATTATCATATAGCTTAATTACTTGTGAATGTGCATATTAAGGTACATAACCTTCCTAGGCTGGCTGCCTACTTCCAAAGACAATTTGAGGTAGATTGCAGAATTAAAATAGGACAATTAAAAATAAGAGTAAAACCAAAATTAAAAGGAACATAAAAATGTGTGTGCCAAGCATCTAGGTTTGCTTAATTTTTGCAGTTAAACATGAACTCAGGCTTTTAATATCTTGTCTGCTAAGACAAAAACAATAAAATACTTAAAAAGTCCTTGTCATTGGGTTAAGTTTGTCCCAGGGGAAAAATAATCTGTTTTTTTCTGACCCCTGGAAGGAATTTATTGCCTTAAAGGGACCTGGGATGACATCATGCACAATGTTCTTGCAATAGTTTTGCAGAAGATATAAGAACACTCTTCAAAAGACTGTTACATCAGTTCTATAAAACGCATTTTGGTGTATCTACAATAAGTAACTAGAGAAAATAATGAAAACATCTCATTCCTTACAGTGGCAAAAATGTAAAATACTTAGGAATCAGTTTCATTAGGGATGACTGTGACCTACATAAAGAGAACTACAGATTTCATTGGAGATCCAGTTGAAGCTTGACTGAATAGACACATGTTTCCTGTAAAGATTGTAAATTTTTATAGTTAATTTGTAAATTTAAGAATAAAAAATATACCAGGCCCTTTTCTTCACAAAAGTCATTCTAAAACATTTTGAAAAATATCTCAGGATACCAAAAGTATTACCGAAGAAAAAGTGATGAGGGGGAGTTAGTCCCAGATATAAACTATGTTAGAAACAGTAATTAAACTATATTTGTGGATGTATAGCTAGAAGTAGACATAAATAGGACAGAAAGACCCAGAAACAGATGCAATTACATTTATGAATTGAATGTGTGATGTAGTAGTTACTACAGAATGATAAGGAAAGGAATGCTCATTTAACAGCCAGTTTCCCAACAATATTTAGAAACACAGCAAACTCTTTTAGATCTATATCACATGTTATGTAACAAACTATGTCCCAGATGAATTCAGTAGTTAAACTTGAAAAAATAATATAAGCTTTGGGATAATATAAATGGGGCATATTCATGTACTTTGGAAAGAATGATCCTTTCCAGTGTATGAAGGGAAGCACAAAAGAAAGCACAAGGGGAAAACTAAAGATTTATCTGTAGTAAAAATATAAGATTCTCCAGGTCTGAGAAGCTGATGTCTATGCCCAAACCTCTTTATACTCAGGGCTTAAATCACCATCCAGGGATGAATTATACAAAGATGAATTCACTTAAACTTAAGGGGGTGTTTACAAATATCAAGCTCTCATGGTTTTGTTTTTATTTTTTAAGATAGGGTCTTATTCTCTTGCCCACGCTAGGGTGCAGGGCTGTGATCACAGCTCACTGCAGCCTTGAACTTTTGGGTGCAGCCATCCTCCTACCTCAGCCTCCCAAGTAGCTGTGACTAGAAGTACGTGCTACTATGCCTGGCCAACTTTTCTGTTTTTTTTTGTAGATACAGGTTCTTGCCTTATTCCTTGGGCTGGTCTGAATTCAAGTGGTACTCTTGCCTCGATCTCCAAAAGTTCTGGGATTATAGATGTGAGCCCATGGCTGGCCCTCTTATGCCAAACTCAGGCTTCTTGAGTTCACAGCCTCATCTCTGGAGAAAAACTGCACTCAGAGCTCAGATGTCTCTGAGCAGCATCTCTGCACCTTGCTTTTCAGGACCATGGAAAGCTCATACAGGGTGAACAGATAGAGGGAAAAACACACGAAGTGTGACAGGCATGGATTAATGACTTTCTTAAAGGCATTCATATTGGTAGAAAAAGGATTATATTCTCAATAGATAATTGGGTAAAACTTATGTAAAGACAGTTTTCTCATTAAGAACCTCACTAAGTAAGCAGCTAGAAAAATATTAACCTCATCAGTAAGCAATGCAAGTTAAATATAAATTTAAAACAGTACACAACTTACAACTACTAAATGAGTAACCATTAAAAAGTATAGCTATAATTCGCAGTCTTCATTAAATGGTGCTAAAATAGGCTCATTTGTGAACTTTCAACCTTCCATTTTTGATTTTTGGAAAGTAGTCTGACTATATACCAGGAATCAAAAAACTGCCCTTGAACATTTGTATCAGGAATCGCAACAAAGGAAATTTATCCCAAGGAAATAATTTAAGAGAAGAAAAAAAAGGAAGATACTTGTACTAACATATTTGTTCTTCCGTTATTTACAATGGCAAAGGGATGGAAAAACAGAATCTACTAGGAATTTGGGTGGTAGACAAATGGTTAAATCATGGTACAACAAGTTGATGGAACATTATACCCCCATTAAAATGATAATTATGAGGATCAGCATATTAGGAAATGTATGAGACACTATTCAATAGGAGAAAAAATAGTATCTCATTAGTGATCAGCTTTGTATCCCTGTGTCCAAGTTATACAAAGGAATGTAATAAAATGAAAAAAAATTGTTTGTGAAAGTGTGGTTATTTTAATATCAGTGCTAAGTTTCCTTACTATTATTGAAAGCAGCACAAAGTTGTGTAAGTATATAGATTCTTACATTACTAGGTATATATCCCAGTTCACTACTTACTAGCTGTGTGACTGGGGAAAGTTACTCACCATATTTTGTGCCTCAGTTTGCTCGTCTGTGTAACAGGATAATAATAGGGCCTATCTTACAGAGTTTTGAGGATTACATGAGTTAGTATTTGTAAAGTGGTTAGAGAAGTGCCTGGTTTATATAAAGCACTATGCTGGTATTAGCTACTAGTATAATGTTGTTTTTAATAAAATATAAATCATCTAAAAACCCAAAAGTCAACAAAACACTGTTCTCATAAAACACTATCACCCAAGGCCTAGCAAATAGATACTGATTTCTCATAAATCTTTGTGTTGAGAGCAAAGCCATTGACATTGAACCACAACTTCCTTTAGTGTAAGGATCTATTTTTTACCCATTTGCATAACATGCTGGTTCATGGTATGTAATCAATAAATGTTTTTGACTGACTTTTCCAGATTCTTGATTTTTTTTTTTTTTAATGATTTGGCTTAATGGTTAGTCTGAGATTAGGTAACCATGGGAATGTATCCCCCTTGACCTTTGACTTTATCTTCCTCCCTTCACTTCCAAGTGTTTATTTGGCCTTCAGTTTTGATGGTGTGCTTCAGGGGTCATTTTATTAAGGGGCAGGAACTCTTTCTTGGAACAGATGTGCAACCCTGTTGAAATGTCTGTTATAGTTATCTTGTATTTTAGTTACATTTTTTGCATTAGTTGGAGCTCACCTATTTCCAAGTTACTGAAATAATCTAGCTCATCTTGAAAGTAGTGTTTGTGTTTAAGGATGCTGGCAGGCCACAGCAACATCTCAGCAGAAGAGACAGTAGGACGACAGGTATCAGGAACAGTCTTAAGAACCTGGTCAACTGGGAACTGGGCAGCAGGAGTTCCTCTCCTTCTACGACAGGAGCACATATTCTCTTCCCTTACTGGCGTCTTTTACGCTTCTACCTGATTTGTTTCTGGTAGACCTGACTATGTACTTTTGGCATAGAAATCTGATTGGGCCACCTGACCTTCTTGTCAGGTCCCATGGATTGACAGACAGCCTATAGTGGGGTGTCTGACCTGATCACCTGGGGGCTGAGGATGGTGTGAGAGAGATTGGCAGTGAGGAGGTTCACATGCTGTCTCCTAATAAGTAGAAGCTGTGTCCTGTGAAATGTTCTTTGAGAAGGGAACAACATGGCAGACACTGCCAAAATGTACCTAATGACTGAAAATCTCCCCCCTCTACTCAGTTCCCAAACTCTACTCAATTTTCAACTGCAGATGAGGGTGTCTTATTCATCCAGGTAGTCTGAGCAATTGGTATGGTGTCTGGCATGCAGAAATGCTCAAATGTGCATGCTTTGACTTTCACATGTGTGGTAGTTCATTCATTATAGCAAGTGACAAATCTCAGGAAATTTTCCACTGAATGCCTGAACATCTCTATTTTGAAATGTTGATGGGAGCGGAAGGCTAGAGAGGTGCAAGTAGGGGAGCTGCCATCCTATTGCCATCACGTTGGCATTTGACTTGTGTTCTCATCGTTAAGAGGCTCAGGGAGACTTGACATTGTCAAAAATATGTTTAAGGAGACATAGGCATTTATATGATGTAGTGGGGAAACCCTGGGTTTGGGGAGTATACAGATGAATTTTGACTCTGAGCTTTATCTTTTGCTACATACATAAAATTGAGAAAATCACTGAGTTCTCTGAGCTTAAATAATTTAACCCAGTTTTTCAGATTGAATATTTAATGAGATTATGAGTTTCTAGCATATAGTAGGTATTAGTAATTTAATTCTTTTCCCTTTTTCTCTCCTTGCTTTTTACCTCAAATGCTTTGAGAATTATTTTGAATGGAGCCCTAAGAGTCCTGATTTCTGTAGCATGAAAGAGACTATTTTTGTCTGAACATTTCATACGTGAAGGACTTTCAGGAAAATTCTAACATGATTAACATTGTAAGATGCCCCCTGTGGTCTAAACACATCAAAATCATAGCAGAGGAATAACAAAAATCATAATAAATATCAAAAAGGGAAAATAGTCTTTGAAAACAATAAATGAAAATTTAAAATAAACAAATAAAGATGTAATTATAAAACATTTTAACACTAAGAGGAAGAACACACTTTCAGGACTTGGTTTTAGACTAGTGGGGATGGAAAATAAATATTGAGAATACCAAAGAGATAAGATTGAATGATGATACCTACTGGAAAAGATACGAAAGAAAAGGTAGTATCTATAAAAATATGCAGTAGTGATAAATGACTGCAGCACATGGAAATGCCACAGAAATACAATAAAAAAAAGGAAGCAACCAAAAAAAAAAAAAATCAAGGCAGGCAAAGAAGGGTAGTCTGAAAGCACTGGACATTTATGTTTGTTGCAAACTGTAACATTATGTGATTGAATTAAAAATATAAAATAGACTACATGTATTTGGAAAATAGATTGGGATTCATCTGTGCATAACAGGAGGATTGTTACAAGTTGAAGTGTGTTCCCCCAAATCCGTGTGTTGTAGTCCTAACCCCCTGTACCTCCAAATGTGACTGTATTTGGAGATGGGGCCCTTAAAGAGGTCATTAAGGCTAAATGAGGTCATAGAGATGGGTTCTAACGTGCTGTGACTGGTGCCTTTATGAGAGGAGAATAGGACACAGATGCAGACAGGGAAAATGAAAACCATGTGAATGCAGAGAGGAGACTGGCCTCAGAATGAAACCAACCCTGCAAACACCTTGATCTTGGACTTCCAGCCTCCAGATGGTGAGAGAAACATTTCTGTTGTTTAAGCTTCTAAGTTTGTGAGGCTTTGTTATGGCAGCTAGCAAACTAATACAGAAACCAAAAGAAAAGATGATGGGCAATCACCATGGAAACCACAGGAAGGAAGGACAGATTTCCTCTAACTTGGAAAAGAAACACTTTTGAGAGGAGAGAGAGGAAAAATGTTGAAATGCCTTATATCAGTACTCTTAATTAACAGTATTTGAGATATTTGCTGGAGGACTTTGAGTACAATATAAAAGATGAATGAATAGTATGTTATTAAATGCATACATGACTATGTATTTACAAAGCCCCAAGAAATCCAACTAAAAATTGTTACAAGAATTGAATGCAACTGTAGCATATAGAATAAATATGTAGTCTCTACTGCTTCATATATCTATAAAATATAATAAAAATTAACCTCCCTATAAATACTATACATAGCATAAATAATTTGAATTAATTTAATGTAGGATATTAAAGCTATTTAGGAGAATTTAAAATAGTAGGAGACTTTTAAAAACAAAATTGGGAAAAGGAGAGTAATATTTTACTCTAGAGTGCCCTTATAAGTATGCTGACAATTATAACACCCCTTTATTAAGTGGAACTAGATATAATTATAGATATTGATGTACTTTGTAAATTATAAAATAAGATTTGGATGTTAGATATTGTGGTATTATTAAGAGTTCAAGATAGTAAATTTGAGACACAGGACAAATTTTGGGGGAAAATAGATTGTAAGGGGGGGGTCTAAAGTACTTAAAGATTGAGATAAACAGAGAATGCCTGTTTACTCAGTGATCAATCATTTTAACCTCTTGATTAGGTTTGCTTTGGATCTCTCCCATTCCCTATGGTAGGGCATGATTAATCTTGAAGACTGTGAGCCAGAGGGCTTGGTGGATCTTCTGTTATCTGAGTGTCCTTTAAGCAGTTCTTTAATATATTTCTGCTCCTCAGTTTTTTCACTCTGTTCAATGGGAATGGGGTTGTTGTAAGGACTAATGAGTCCTGAGATGTTACCTCACAGTTAAACTTACTTTCACAGACTATTTGCAGCATTAACTATAATAGAAAACAAAATAAGAAAAAGAAAAGAAAACTGTTTTCTAGTGTAGGGGACTGTTCAGGATTGAATTGTGTCTCCTCTTCCAGGAAAGAAGCTCAAATACTTCAGAATGTGACCTTATTGGGAATAGGATGGTTGTAGATATGATTTAGTTAAATGAGATCTTATTAGATTAGGGCAGTCCCCTAATCCAATATACTGATGCCCTTATAAGAAGAGAAGAGAGACTCACAGAAAGGATGCATGTGAGAGGGAAGGCAAAGGTTGGAATCGCACAGCTGTGCAGGCCCAGGAGCACCAAAGATTCCTGGCAACACCAGGAGCTAGGAAGAGACAAGGACAGATCTCCTTACATATAGGTGTAGAGGATGCAAAGGCCTACTGGCACCTTAATTTCAATTCCTGATTTCTAGAACTGTGAGATAATACATTTCTGTTGTTCTAAGCTACCCAGTTTGTAGTACTAGACAATCCTACGAGACTAATACAAGGACTGTGCAATTTTTGTAGTCATTTGGAGCCTGTCCCTGAATATTTTAAGAATATGAAAAAATGCTCGCAATGTGTTAATAACTGAAAAGCAAGTTAAAAGATATTCTGTATGCTCTGACTTAAATAGGTAAATCTACGTGTATATTCCCCCAATTTGTTCTCATAGAGTTAAAACTGTTTTTTTCTGATTAGCAATATTGTGACTTTATTTCCCTCATCACATTTTTTTCTGAATTACTTAAATTTTATAATGAGATAAAATCTAAGAATGTTGATTTTTTTTTAGAATAAAAAGTACTTCAGGTGGTATTATCTTCTGTGATTTAGGTAGCTGTGCCTCCTAATTAAAAAAAACAATTATAGTCATCTTTTCATCTTTCAATATAAATTTCTGTGCACAGACCTTGGTAAAACCATTACCAACTGTGGCACACAAGAGGCCTAACATTAGCTAACATTGAAATATGGGAGGCTGACATATCTAAAGGGCATGCATTACAAAAGTGTCAAAAGTTACATATATATTAAGTCCTAACAGGTCAATCTTATATGGAAAAGTGGATAAAGTCTCATCTGAATATAAGAGGTTCTGACGCTAATGGAGTTCCATATGGCTTGACAGGGCCTGGGTAGGAAATGTTGTCTAGTAAAACTTGGGGTGCCACGAGTTGCATTTTCCAAATCCCAGACCTCCTAAAATAGATACTGTTAGAACTGGTCACAGAGGATTTTAAGTTTATTTGTGCACCTATCTGAAGAATACTTTAAGTTATTTATAAGCATATTTTCAACCATCCTAAGGTTTTAAAAATGCCTTCATTTCCCTTTGGGGTTTTAAAAGTGTGCACTTTCAGAGTTACTGATTTACTAACGCTTTGAATTTAGACACCAAATTGAGCTATATCCAAGCAGGTAGGCTTTATGGGTTTCTCAGTGCAGTTTATTAGAAGCTTATTAAGGAGCCAAGCAAATGTAGGGTGACAATAGGATGACTGGAGGTGAGGGTGACCCTGAGGGTGGTGGAATAGAGCTATCTATAGAAAAGGCATGTGCTTACTGCCATTAGTTACAGTACATGTTGACACCTGTGGCCATCCTTCTTCCCTGCCGGGTGGCTAGAACCTCTGTGATGCTACCAAAGAATGGAGAAAGCAAATGAGACAGCAGAGGGCCAGCTGGTAGCCCAGATCAGCCCAATTCATACCAGCCACCCTAAGAGTGAGATCTACTCTCCTCCTGCCCAAGGTGGCTTTCTGGTACCACCACTTTTTGTGGTTATGAGTAGGACATTACAGATTCATGAAGACTTGGTTTGTTTTTTATTAGAATTGGTGTATTCTTTTGGAGAAGTGGCTGGTCCTGGGCCCTCAAGGATTTCCAGGTGCTGGACTCCCGGGGTCCCTTTTCATTTACTACTCAAGAACCTTCCCCATGTGAACTCATTCTTGGTCCTATACCCAAGCCCCACTAACATTCATCTTAACCTTGAAGAGGAACTCCCATAGACTGCTCCATACTGGTTACTTACCATACGTACTTACTATGACTTATATGCTGTAAGATCTACCCACTGTACTGGTATTAGCATCAGAAGAGAGTCTCATTACCATGGCAATGAAGAGTAATATCTGTGCAGCCCACTGTCACCTAAGACTTTATTCCCTTTGTTCATATTCTTTCACTCCCTTTTCAATAGCTAAAAAATTTTAAAGCATTTCCTATGAGCTATTTAAGATAAGAGATTTAGATTATAGTGATTCTTTTAATCATTAAAATACCCCTTTCACTTAAGTACCATTATTATCCCTATTTTAAAGAGGAGGAAATTGAGGCAGAAAGATAGAAAGTGGTAGAACCAGGATTTGAACTCACGAGTTCTGACTGAAAATCCTGGACACTTACCTATAAGTCTTTACTTCTTCCACCTATGTCTTTGATTCTGTTATCTTCAGTTGTCACAAAATAATATTCAAAGACATATTATTCCAATTCCAATAGTATATTGCACTTGTATTTTTATTACCATAATCTCATGATTATATTTTGCAAACCTCTTAATCAAATACATATATCTTCTGCGTAATCTAATAAGTTTCACCACTCACATTGTTGTATGGGAAATTGTATGGTAGCTTTCAAATATACTACCAGAAATCATTAAAGAAAAAGACTCGCATGCAAAATTGAGATGTTCCATTCACATGGTTTATTAAATAAATTTAAAACAGGTAATGGGAATTAAGGGGAAAGTTAGGGTAGGTAAATACATTTAGGATAGTGTGCAAATGGGATGACAGGAGCCCTACAGCCCAAAAGCTGGTTTATACAATGTTAACATGTCTTGCCTCTTTGCTACATCAGCCGTCCAAACAGGTGGTGTGGTCTTGAGGATGAGAATGAGGTTTGAGGAAGGGGTCCCAACAGGCAGATGGAAGATGTTTATGGGACACACTTACTCAATCAGAGAGATACAAGGGGGGTAAACCTACAAATAGCTTTAGCTTGCCAATTAGCTTGTGAAGTAGCTTTGGGTTTTACCTGCATTTTGAGGGTAGAGTGTATATTGGGCTAGAATTGAACCGTGTTAGATAGCTGATTTTAGGATAAAATAGCTATCTGCCCAGAGTGACCTGGTTTTACCTTAAGGCTTGGTTATTCCAAACTTTACAATTAAAGAATAATACTCATTTGTTCCTTCAGACATTCCTTCTATCTTTCTTTTTTAAAATTAAATCATAACTGTGTACATTAATGCATTTATGGGAGTATAATGTGCTGATTTTATATACAATTTGGAATGCTTATCTCAAACTGGTTAACACAGCCTTCACCTCACTTACTTAATTGTTGTATTAAGACATTTATACTCTACTGTTAATAGATTTGAGTCTTGTAGGTTACTAACCCTCTTTGTATATTTAACATAGCCTGATGTGCGTGTGTCACAAGCTACTTACTTCTCCTTAGAATGCTCTATGAATTTGCCTCTTCTCTTAAACTGTTAGCTTACTTATTATCTATGCTTAACAATTCTTGATTTCCATCCATGCTGTTTGTTTTACTTATCTTTTTTGGAAGAAATGAATATTCTTTATCAAGCAAGTATATATTATTCAAGTCTAATAGATTTCCTCTCTTAGCATCAAATGATGAGTGTAGTGTACGTGGGTTTAATGGAGTTTTTAATTCAGTTCTCAAGTAAGGATTGGACAAAAAGTCTTATGGGAAAGGGTAGTATTTTTTTTTTTCCTTTTTTGGTTGAGGGTATCAGAAAAGTTTTTGGAAAAGGGGAATTGGAGCCAATGTTCTAGCTTTTTATAGTGGCTGGTTTGTTTTTGGTTGTTTCATGTCACCTCTTGAGATCCTATTGTCACTCTTACAGAAAGCTAGACAGTTGTTAGCGAAATATGTCAACTGGTTTCTGTTATTGAGGAAAACCACTCCTGGCAATCTGGCATTGAGTATGGCTTCAGTAGATACAGATTCTCTTCCTTCAAAAGGGATTGGAATATGGCTCGGCGCCTGTGGCTCAACAGGCTAAGGCGCCAGCCACGTACACCTGAGCTGGCAGGTTCGAATCCAGCCCAGGCCAGCCAAACAACAATGACAGCTGCAACCAAAAAAAAAAAAAAAAATGGCCGGGTGTTGTGGCAGGCACCTGTAGTCCCAGCTACTCGGAAGGCGGAGGCAGGAGACTCGCTTGAGCCCAGGAATTGGAGTTTGCTGTGAGCTGAGCTGTGATGCCACGGCACTCTATCCAGGGTGACAGGTTGAGGCGCTGTCTCAAAAAACAAAAAGGGATTGGAATAAAGTAGAGTTTATTCCCAAAGGAGTTTGGCATGATATCTTTTGTAAGAAAGGCAAACCTTGTTCGGGCAAAGATTGCCTTTTGGTCTCAGCTATCCCTTAATTTTAATAATGAGTAGAGGATGCGAGTGGAGGATTTATATGATGGAAAAAACCTTTTGAAACTTCTTCCAGAAAAGCTGGTTGGCTGAGAATTTGAAATAGTACAGTTAGGAATTCCCTTGGAAACATTATAGGAAATAACCACCTGTTGTTTTAGAAAATAAAAATACAGAGCTTATTGAAGTATTAGTTGTATGCACAGTCTGATTAGGAGGTTTGACTGATAAAATAAGAGTAAGCCTGTGGAAGATCATGGATTTAAGGGCTTATAGTTTTCATATGGGGACTGAATTATCTCAGATATTAAAAAGAAAAAAAAAGTTCGGGAGCTTTCCTTAATAGTTTTAGACCTGGGGCTTTTTGTTCTCTTGATGGCAGTTTCTAGCCTGTTGTTCCACTGAATTGTCGGGAACAGTGATTTTAGGTGTGAAGTTAACCGTCTCAAGAGGGCTATCCTTTAGGACAAGGAGACCACCAGGGATTTGAATGAGAGAACTGATTCTATGCATTAATAGTTCCCATGGGCAAAGTCATTTAGCCAAAGACAGAACCCACCAGTGTGCTACCTGTCTTTGGTACTTCTTGCTCCTGTTTAATGGACTAGATGTGAAGTACAAAGATAAACAAAGAAAAACATAAAGTAGACATTGTTTTATTCCCTTTTAGTAAAAAGTTTATCATCATCAAGGATGGATAATTCTCTAGTATGGTGTTTGGGGCTAGTCTTGGATGTCTGGGATCAGATATGTGAGTTACATGCTGGGGACATAATCGGCTAAAGACATATTTTGCTGGTCTAATCAGTCATCCACATTAAGACGTGGTTAAAATAAGCAGTTTTCTGACCTAACCACACATGGCTTTCTACCTGCTATTAAAGATTCTTGTTAACGTGTACCCATGGTGGGGTACATGTAAACAGTGGTAGGTAAGATAGAGTGTTTATAAATGATACAACTTAATACAGGTTTAATGTATGGTGAGTGATCAATGATACTCCACTCCTGAATACAGACTGATAAATGCAGTGGTATGCTGAAGATATTTCACCATGTGACATTTTCCATACGTAGACAAGTAAGAAAAAAGATTTTAGAGTGGGATAACTTGAGAAATGATTTTCAGGATTTGAAATTAAGTATAGAGCTAGCAATTTTAAGTAAAGCATTGGCTATTTGGACTGCAATTAGGAATGAGATTTCTGAATATTTATTTTTAATCTATGCTGCACACACTCCATTTGTGAATGAGATGGCTTGCAATTAAAACCACCAGCACCTCATTAAATCAAAGGTAAAGAGCAAGAGCAAGATATAAATAATGAAACAAGATATTGGTTTTTATAGAAAAACCTGGGTTAAGGTAGTAATTATGATTAGGGGAAATATTTACTTCCAAGGAAATGGATTAAATAACTTTCCTTGTTTAATAGTAGGAAATATACCAGTGTGTATTAGGAGAAAATTTTCTTTCTTTTTTGAGACAGAATCTCACTCTGTTGCCCCGGTTCCAGTGCAATGGTGTCATAACAGCTTACTGCAACCCCTAGCTCCTAGGCTTCTAGTGATTCTCCTGCCTCACCTGCCCAGATAGCTAAGACTATAGGCATGTGCCATTATACCTACCTAACTTTTTCTATTTTTTGTAGAGACTGGGTCTCACTCTTGTTTGGGCTGGTCTCAAACTCCAGGCCTCAAATGATCCTCCCTGCTTGGCCTGGAGCGTTAGGATTATAGGCATGAGCCCCTGCACACAGCCAGGAGAAAACTCTTATCTGGGATAAAATTCTAGGAAGAATTTGTTGCATTGATCTTAACTTAAGGAGCATTAAGCTTCATAAACCAAACTCATTTCCAGTTCTATCTTACTTATTTAATTTTATTAACCTCATCTCTCTTACTCATTTTAAATTTATTCTCTCATGCTTCGTTTTCATATCCTTGTAAGCCACCAAAATCCTACAGAGCATACGGCCTGGTGTAAACAAAGTGAAAAAAAGCAACATGATAAATAGGGTTTTCTGTTGCATTTTTGGTAAAATTTGCAGAACCATTTAATGTAGTACTTACAACTGACTGTTGAAGTAACAGCATGTGGTCAAGATTCTGTTAGCCAATGACAATGGCTATTTAATTTTAGTCCTGTAAATGCTTGTGCCTCCTCCTTTTCTGTTCTCTCATAATCAATCCCACTTCCACTCTGCCTGCTTATTGACTTCATGAAGGTCGTTAATCCCTTAGTCCTTTTCTTTCTCCACATCTGCTGATCAGGTCCCTCTTGACCTCTATTCCTTTCCAATCTAGTAAGGGCCATAGGCTTAGCATCCCAACTCTTGGTTCCCCACTATCTTTAACAATCTTCAGTTAGTCATCTGCTGCAGTCCCCTGTGCAAATTTGGAATCAGGATTGATGCTACACTTGTCTTCCTCTACTAACCCTGGTTGCTAACCCCTGTTGGAGAAAACCACACAAGAGGTCAGCCTGTTGCCATGACATTGGCTGAGCCTCGATGCCCTCAGTTCAACTCGATCTTCAGGCACACCTGTCATTAACTTTCCTCTAACCTTTGCCCCCTCTTACTCTTAGTAGATGGACTTTGCTTTCTGCTGCATCAAGAAAACTGGGCCTTGCAAAGTCATCTCCACTTCTGCCCACTTCCACCTAAAATTTTAGTTACCATCTTACCCATTGTTATCCTGTTTTCTCTGCTCTAAGATGACAAAGTGTCTGGCTTCTCATTTCATACCTACTGTGGACTGAATGTGTCTCTGCAAAATTCTTATGTTGAAGCCCCACCCCACAATGTGATGGTATTAGGAGGTGGGGCCTTTGGGAGGTAATTAGAGTAAGGTGAGGTCATGAGTGTGGAGCCTGATATGCCAATGAGCCTACTATGCTAATTCCAGTGGCTACTTGCTATTCTTTTTTTTTTTTTAAATTAAATCATAGCTGTGTACATTAATGCAATCATGGGGTACAATGTGCTGGTTTTATATACAATTTGAAATATTTTCATCGACCTGGTTAACATAGCCTTCATGGCATTTTCCTTGTTATTGTGTTAAGATATTTATATTCTACATTTAGTAAATTTCACATGTACCCTTGTAAAATGCACTGTAGGTATGATCCCACCAATTACACTCCCTCCACCCATCCTCCCCCCTCCTCTTCCCTCCCTCTCCTCTTTCCTCATATTCTTGGGCTATAATTGGGTTATAGCCTTCATATGAAAGATATAAATTGGTTTCATAGTAGGGTTGAGTACATTGGATACCTTTTCTTCTATTCTTGAGATACTTTGCTAAGAAGAATATGTTCTAGCTCCATCACTACTTGCTATTCTTGTATGTGATTAATGACTAGTTGAAGCTGTCTGTTGTCATGCTTTCCTGATTTTCCTTTTATCTTTATGTTGCCTTTTCTCTCTTTCTCAGGTTCTCCTTCTCCTTCCAATGCCCTTTCAATGTTGGAGTTGTTTAGATACGTTTCTTAGTTCTGTTTTTATTCTGGGCACACTACTTGCAAGGTCTCACACATTTTCATGTTTTCATTTATTCCTGTGTGTTTGTGAATTGCTCAGGAATCAGAGTGAGGTCTTCTTGACCTTAATGTTCTGGTAGTTAGAGCTTTTTTAGTATTAGGACATTGAGAAGCAGGAGAAGGTGACAGTTACCATAGTCCTGGAAGTTTTGAAATAAGATTCCCATACCCACTATATTCCTATATTCAACTCTATCCCTGAATTTCTGAGTCAATATGATTGGGGTGGGGCTTGAGAATCTGCATTGTTAAAACCTTTCTGAGCCGCACGCTTATCAAGAACTTACTGTATGTTAGCAAAATCAACATTTTATTATAAAAATTTAAAACCCTTATCTGTATTCTCCAGTTAATGAGTAAGCTTCCTGGCTGCAGGAGGACCCACAGGCAGGATCAAAACTTTCTTCTCAAAACAGCTTTGAATGTGCTCATAACTAATAGAGTTGACCAAGTATTAGGTTTTGTCCCATTAGGCACTAGCAGTGTGATGGCCTGGAATATTTAGAGGGCAGGGATTTGCTAATCGTCCCACGAATGTCCTCTCATGGACCGTTGCTGACTCTGAGCGGTGCTGTACCAGGATGCACCCAGGGTAGGTTCTCTTCAAAGTGCATCCCAGGATAACTAAATGGAAGAAGTTATGACTCAGATGTCAGTGGAGGCTCTGCTGCCTCGCTGGCTCCTTTGGGATTGTACTGAATCGTTTTGCCTCACGTGGGTACAAAGGTCCCCTCCTTTCAAGTTCCCAGAGCCCTCATTTCTATTTGTTAGTCCACTGGAGATGTGAAGTTCATGTGCGAATTACATCTGATACCTGCAGCCTCTCTATATCCCCAGTTTTTCCGCTTTCCCAGCTTATCTCTCTTCGCTCATTCACATTCTCTCCCTCTGCTAAGAGCTACACACACACCCCTGTCTGTTTGATGTGGAGAGCATGATAACAGTCATTTTAAAATGGGAATGTGTTTGGGATCTTTTTCTTCATCCCAAGAGGTTTATCAAGGTATCATTTCTCTCTGTGCAGTTTCTAGGAGAAATTCCAGCCACAAAATTTTCTCTGTCTCACTTTCTACAATGTCTCCATAAAGCTGTTTCTTGAACATGCCAATGTCAGTGGTGATCCTGGCAATATTGTGAGTGGTTTATTCTGGCCGTGGGTTCTGCAAGAGCATTTCATACTTCTCACGGAGGAGGCTCAAGCACTCACTCAGATCATCTGGTAACTGTATTAAGACACATGGAATAAGGGAAGAAGGTGGGGCCTGCACCATAGTTTTGCTCTATGTTTATTTGGTATTCGAGTTTGTTTTCTTGAAACATAGTGTATTCTGATTCTTGTTGTTATATTACAGTAAAGTTATTTCAAGACCCTGGGATCCGCTTGTATGAAACCAAGAATGGGAGCAAAGAACAAAATTAATTTGTATTTAGTCATATCTTTAAAAATTATCTGAATTAAGTTATGGTCCTATGTACAATAGTTTGTATGTGTTGAATTGTGTCCCCCCCCAAATTCATATATCACAGTCCTAACCCCTAGTACCTCAGAATGTCACTCTATTTGAAGACAAAGTCTTGACAAAGTTAAAATGAGGTTATTTGAGGCTAGGCCCTGATCTATTACAGCTAGGATTCTAAGAAAAAGGGGAAATTTGAAGACAGGGTCACATACTGTGAGAGAAGCCAGGAATAGATCTTCCCTTCCCAGTCCTCAGAAGCACCAACCTTGCAGACACTTGATTTTGGACTTCCAGTTTCCTGAATTAGGTTCTCTGCTCAGGTTAGGATTTTTTTTTTTTATGCCATTAAAGTAAGTTATATTGTCCTATAGGTAAAATATCATTTCTGAAAAAGTGATTAATTATATATGCTGTAATTGGCGATGGTTACTAGTTGGGGAAGGTTTTAGGATCTACAAACATGGGGTGAATACCATATGGGGAAAATAGCTTACCTAAATTTGTGAACTTGCCTTTCCTCTTTCCTTTCTCTTGATGTAATGCTGGGAACAACTATATCCCCAAATCTGCATTCACTCTTGGCCTTATTGGTTAAGCCTTGGGCTTTTCAGTGAGCTCTGTAGTATTGCATTAAAAAGTGCTTATAAAAGGATTTCCATTTAATGAATTTCTGTGCAGCCTTCTCTGAGAGTTTTATTCCAGCCTATCTTGTCTGGAACTTACTCCTTCAATTATTGCTGCTTTAAGATTTTCAACCTCTTTCTCTCTGATGGCTCCTTCCCTGTAGTTATTAGAAATGTTCAAGCCTTACCCATTTTGCCAAACCCTAAAATAACCCTCCGAAGGCCGCACATTTATAATGCCATTCCCTCCCACCATGAAACGAAGCAAACTCTTTGAGGGCCGGTTGATGTCAGGGATTAGGTGAGCGTCTGCTATGAGAAGTCTGCTGTTTCTGATCTTCCTAGGCTCTTCTCAGCCCACTGCCCTCAGCTATCCATTAAAACCATCTTGAAATTCTTTGCCAAGAATTGTAAGTCTTGGAAGGTCAAATCTTCACATCTATTTCCTTTGTACTGAACTCAGAATAAGTCCTTAACTATACCTAAGAAAAGCATGGTATTTTCCTTTCCTAGTTAAAGAACCTCTTCTATACATTTAAACTGTTTTCATTTATCCCTAAAATTGTTTATCTTAGCTAATTAGTTCACTTAATGCTTAGGATATATTTTTAAAAATTCTTTAAAATCTTTCTGGTTTAGGTTAAGACATCCTATTGTCATTTACTTCTTTTTTTTACTGAAACTTTTTGTTTAAATTGATAAAAATGACATTTTTATGGTGTGCACACGATGTTTTGAAATATGTATACATTTTGGAATGGCTAAGTAAAGTTTATTAACATGTGCATTACCTTGCATGCTAATCCATCATTTGTAGTGAAAACATTTAAAACCTACTTTTCCAGGAAATTTCACATATACAATACTTTGTTATTAATTCTAGTTGCCACGTTAAATCTCTTGAAATTATTCCTCCTGTCTAACTGAAATTTTATTTTCTTTGACCAACAACTCCCCAGCTTCTCCTCTCTCTCCGCAAGCCAATGGTAACCACCATTCTACTTTCTATTACTGAGTTCAACATTTTTAGATCTCACATGTAAATGAGATCGTGTAGGTATTTGTCTTTCTGTGCCTGGCTTCTTTCTTTCTTTCTTTCTTTTTAACTTTATTAAATCATAGCTGTGTACATTAGTGCAACCATGGGGCACAATGTGCTGACATCATATACAATCTGAAATATTTTCATCAAGCTGTTTAACATAGCCTTCATGGCATTTTCTTAATCACTATATGAAGACATTTGTATTCTGCATTTAGGAAGTTTCACCTATACCCTTCACACCCTCCCTCCACCCATCCTCCCCCCTCCCCTCCCCTCTCTTGCCTCTTTCCCCATATTCTTGTGCTATAATTGGGTTTTAGCCTTCATATGAAAGCTATAAATTAGCTTCATAGTAGGGCTGAGTACAATGGATACTTTTTCTTCCATTCTTGAGATACTTTGCTAAGAAGAATATGTTCCAGCTCCATCCATGTAAACATGAAAGAGGTAAAGTCTCCATCTTTCTTTAAGGCTGCATAATATTGCATGGTATACATGTACCACAATTTATTAACGCCTGGCTTATTTCACTAATTTTATAATGTCCTTCAGGTTCATGTCCTTCAGGCTGAGTAATATTCCTTTGTGATTATGTACCACAATTTCTTTGTCTGCTCATCTGTTGATAGAATCTTAGGTTGATTCTGTATCTTGGCTCTTGTGAATAACGTTGTGATGAACATGGGTGTGCAGCTATGTCTTCAGCACATTGGCTTTATTTCCTTTGACCATATACCCAGTAGCAGCCTGGCTGGATCTTATGGTAGTTCTATTTTTAATTTTTAAGGAACCTCCATATTGTTTTCCATAGTAGCTATATTAACTTACGTTCCCACCAACAGTATACCTAGGTTCCCTGTTCTCCACTTCCTCATCAACACTTCTCTTTTGTCTTTTTGATGATAGCCATATAACAAGATGTGTAGTGATATCTCATTGTAGTTTTCCTTTGCATTTCCCTGATGATTAGTGGCACTGAACATTATTTCTTTTACATGTTAACCATTTGTATGTCTTCTTTTGAGAAGTGTATATTCAGATTTTTTGCCCAACTTCTAACTGGGTTACTTTTTTTCTTGCTGCAGAGTTGAGTTACTTATATATTTTGGATATTAACCCCTTCCCAGATATGCGGTTTGTAAATATTAATATTTTCTCCCTTCTTGTAGATTATCTCTTCACTCTTTTTGTTGATTGTTGCCTTTGCTGTGCAGAAGCTTTTTAGCTTGATGTAATCCTATTTCAATATTTTTACTTTTGTTGCCTGTGCTTTTGGGTTCATATCTAAAAATCCTTATCTAGACCAATGTTGTGGAGATTTTTCCCCCTACGTATTCTTTTAGTGGTTTTGCAGTTTCAGTTCTTACATTTAAGTGTTCAATACATTTTGACTTAATTTTTGTATGGTGTGAGATAAGGCTACCGTGCATATGAATATCCCACTTTTGGCCACATTATTTAATGAAGAGACTATTCTTTCTCCATTGTGTGTTTTTGGCCTCTGTGTTGAAAATCTATTGACTGTAAGTGGTTGGGTTTATTTCTGGGCTCTCTGTTTTGTTCCATTGGTCTATGTGGCTGGTTTTTTGTTTTGTTTTGTCTTATTTATTTATTTTTGGGGAACAGAGTCTTACTTTGTCACCCTTGATAGAGTGCCATGGCATCTTAGCTCACAGCAACCTCAAACTTTTGGGCTTAAGTGATCCCCTTGCCTCAGCCTCCCAAGTAGCTGGGACTACAGGTGCCCCTTATTTTTTGTTGTAGTTGTCATTGTTATTGTTTAGTAGATCCAGGCTGGGTTCGAACCTACCAGTCCCGGCGTATGTGGCTGGCACCCTAAACACTGAGCTAAGGGCACTAAGACTATGTGTTTGTTTTTATGCCAGTTTCTGCTGTTTTGTTCACCATGTACTTTTGCTATTCTTTTTGTTTTTCCTCTACCACATTAATTTTTTAAAAGTTGAAATACCTATTATACTTATCACAGTTATATCCTTAAATGTCTCAGCTTATGGTTTTATATATCTTTAATATTTTTTTCTAATACTACTTGCCTTATATTATACCCCCTCTTTTTTGGTGTCATGGTTTTACCCTTATTTATCTTCTTTCAATATTCTCTTTCTATTTTTTATTTAGCTCTTTTATTCTGATTCTTATTTTTTACCCATTTCTATTTTTTCTCTTTATTTTTGAGCTTTTGGTTTCATCTATTTTATAGGTTTTAATTTTACTACTTTGCATTATAATCTTCAAAGTCCTTATTTACCTGTTTCTTCTTTCCTGTGTGCTCTTTTCCTTTTTTTTTGCAGTTTTTGGCCAGGCTGGGCCTGAACCTGCCACCTCTGGCATATGGGGCCGGCGCCCTACTCCTTTGAGCCACAGGTGCTGCCCTGTGTTCTATTCCTTTAAAGTTTAAAATTATTATTTCTTAAAATTACAGACACAGTTTTGTTTTATGTTTTTTTTGGGGGGGGAGTCGGGACAAGGTCTCATTTGGTAAGTGGGGACAAGGTCTCATTCTTATACCCCCCGCCCCCACCTCGGCTGGACTATAGTGACACAATCATAGCTTACTGTAGCCTTGAACCTCTGGCTCAAGTAATCCTCTTGTCTCAGCATCCTGATTGGCTAGGACCTCAGGCATGTGCCACCATGGACAAGTAATTTTTAAATTTTTTTGTGGAGAATGGAGTCTTAATATGTTTCCCAGATTGAGCTCCAACTCCTGGCCTTAAGCAATCCTCCTGCCTTGGCCTCCTAAACTGCTAGGATTACAGGTATAAACCAACATGCCTGGCCCACACAAGCATTTTGTTGGTGTTAAAAATGCAAGGACATTTTTGCTTCTATAATCAGAGAGGTTAGACATTTTTCTTTTAATTATCTCTAACAATTGCTCTTTGGTATTTGCAGACTATCTATTTCCCTTCAGCTTTAGTTTTCTTCAGGAAAAATAAAGTCATCATTAATACCTCTAGAATTGTATATGACAAATTTTTTATCCAAAAGTGATAATGATTCCTTTTTAGAATTAGACAATTTTTCTTGCATTCCATATTGGCCATTTGTTTATTAGGAACGAGATATTTTCACATCTATTCTGTCTGACGTAAGTAATGGGGCCTGCAAGTTTCTCAGCACCATGCCAGATTACTCAAAGAAATGGTCAGAAGGGAAGGTCACTCCTGAGATCTGGCTTTGCTGAAGAATTTTGTAAAAGACAATTCTGGAAGGAGGCTTTATAGTGAGACAATAGTCATGCTCATAAAATCTCTTCTGCCTCAGACTGTTTTGTAGGTTGAGTTTGATCTGTACCCCTTTTGGCAGGTTTATGGGAGCAAACTAGGCAAGTTGGTCTTTTTCCTTCTTCACATTATAAGGAACACATGGACTGTGATTGTCACTATAGACTTCTTCCTCTTTTCTTTCTTTTTTGAAACATCAAGTACAAATATGGATGAATGAAAGCGGAACTCAACTGTTGTCTGTTTTGGCTAGACCACATAGGTCTGGTTTGGGACATATACTTTGAAAGTAGAATGGTAAAGTAACTTAAAAGTTATGCTGTATGAGGAACACTTGAGTGACAAGTTTAATTATAAGAGGAATTTAAAGAAAATGTGCTTGCTATTGGTAGATATCCCTAGGGTTATCATGGCAGAGGGGTTTGCTAAATAGGGCAGAACTAGATGCATTTGTGGAATTTACATGGGGCCAGGTTTGGCTGTATTAAAGAGAAAAACAATTCAAACATGAAAACAAGCCACACAGCCTTGCTGCTTCAAAGTGGATCAAAATGGGGTAATAAGGCCAACTGTTAGAGGTAGAAGGTTCTGTGACTCTTTGGCTTTGTATTCATTTTTACCTCTGGCATTAAATTGGATTTTTCAAAAATAAATTTTATTATATGTGTTTAAGGAATATAATGTGATGTTATAAGACATATATATTGTAAAATGGTTACTATAGTGAAACAAATTAATGTATCTGAATAATCTGATAGGTTTATTTGAAAATAGGGCATTTGCATTTGAAATGAGTTTTCTTGTTTGCTTTTGTTTCTTTTGATAGTGAAAAGGAAATCCTTTCTCCTCAGAGTCATTCTTGATTATGCCATCGAGGCATTGGCTGTTTTGCTCCTGATTGAAAGTTAGGGTCATGCTAGACAAAGGGTATGATCATTGAATTGGAATAAGTTTAGAGGCAAATCTTTAGCTTTCTAGAGATTTATTCAATCCCACTTTTCCTTAATAGTGTATAAGTGCGTATAGTAAAATGCACAATCTGAAGTGTGCAGTATGAGTTTTGACAGCTATATCCACTTGTGCAGTGGGTGTTCCTTTGTGCCCATTTTTTAGCTGATTTCTTCCTCCTGCATCTATTGCCAGAGATAAGAGATTAACCACTTTCTGACTTCTGTAACCATTGGTTAGTATGGCCTGTTTGGGGGCT
>CAUYRH010076773.1:0-23403 GCA_963574655.1 Perodicticus potto
ATCTCAATAAATGTTAATGGCTTGAATTTCCCACTGAAGAGGCATTGATTGGCTGACAGAATTAAAAAACACAAGCCATCAATTTCCTGTTTGCAGGAAACACATCTAGCTTCAAAAGACAAATTAAAACTCTGAGTTAAGTGTTGGAAGACAATTTTTCAGGCAAACGGAATTCAGAAGAAAAGAAGAGATTTTCAATCTTATTTTCAGATACATGTGGATTTAAAACAACTAAAGTCAAAAAAGGCAAAGATGGTCACTTCATAATGGTCAAGGGAAAAATAGAACAAGAATACGTTTCAATTCTAAATACATATGCACCCAACTTAAATGCTCCCAGATTCTTGAAACAGACCTTACTCATTCTGAGCAATATGATATCCTATAACACCATAATAACGGGGAACTTTAACACTCCTCTCACAGAGCTGGACAGATTCTCTAAACAGAAATTAAACAAAGATATAAGGGACTTAAATGAGACCCTAGGAACAATTGTGCTTGATAGACATATATAGAAAACTCCATCCCAAAGATAAAGAATATACATTCTTCTCATTGCCCCCTGGAACATTCTCCAAAACTGATCATATCCTAAGACACAAAACAAATCTCAACAGAATCAAGAGAACTGAAATTTTACCTTGTATCTTCTCAGACTACAAGGCACTAAAGGTGGAACTCAACTCCAACAAAAACATTCAACCCCAAACAAAGACATGGAAATTAAACAATCTTATGCTGAATGACAGTTGGGTGCAGGAAAAATAAAAGAGGAAATCAATAACTTCCTTGAGCACAACTACAATGAAAACACAAACTACCAAAAGCTGTGGAATACAGAAAAAGCAGTCCTGAGAGGATAATTTATCACTTTAGATGCCTACATTCAAAAAACAGAAAAAGAGCACATTAACAAACTCACAAGCTATCCTGTGGAACTGGAAAAAGAAGAACACTCTAAGCCAAAACCCAGCAGAAGAAAAGAAGAAATATACAAAATTAAATCAGAGATTAACGAAATTGAAAACCAAAGAATCATTCAGAAAATTAATGAAACAAGGACTTGGTTTTTTGGAAAAAATAAATAAAACAGATAAAACTTTGGCCAGACTAACTAGAAATAGATAAGTAAAATCGTTCTAGTAACCTCAATCAGAAATGATAAAGGGGAAATAACAAATGATATGACAGAGATACAAGAGATTATCTCTGAATACTACCAGAAACTCTATGCCCAGAAATTGGACAATGTGAAGGAAATGGATCAGTATTTGAAATCATACACTCTCTCTCTAGACTTAGCCAGGAAGATACAGATCTCATGAACAGACCAATTTCAAGCACTGAGATCAAGGAAACAAACAAAAAAAAATCTCCCAAGAAAAAAATGCCCTGGTCCAGATGGCTTCACAACCAGAATTCTATCAAACCTTCAAACCAGGTTTCTATCAAACCTTATATTTCTATAAGAAGTATGCTTATCCCATACTGCAGAAATTATTCCAAAAAATTGAGGAGGAATGAATCTTCCCCAACACATTCTACGAAGCAAACATCACCCTGATACCAAAATAGGAAAAGACCCAACTAAAACGGAGAACTTCAGACCAATTTCACTAATGAATATAGATACAAAAATTCTCAACAAAATCCTAGTCAGTAGATTACAGCTTATCATCAAAAAAGTCATACATCATGATCAAGTAGGTTTTATCCCAGGGATGCAAGGCTGGTTTAACATACACAAGCCCATAAACGTTATTCACCGTATCAACAGTAACCATACAAAGATGATATGATCCTCTCAATAGATGCAGAAAAAGCATTTGATAAAATCCAGGACCCTTTTCTAATGAGAACACTAAAGAGTATAGGGATATGTGGCACATTTCTGAAATTCATTATAGTTATCTATGACAAACCCACAGCTAATATTTTACTGAATGGAGTAAAACTGAAAGCTTTTTCCCTTAGAACTGGAACAACACAAGGTTATCCTCTATCACCATTACTATTCATCATAGTGCTGGAAGTTCTAGCCAATACAATTAGGCAAGACAAAGAAATAAAGGGCATCCAAATGGGAGCAGAGGAAGTCAAACTCTCCCTCTTTGCTGATGATATGATCTTATACTTAGAGAACCACTAAGACTGAACCACAAGACTCTTGAAAGTCATCAAAAAATACAGTAATGTCTCAGGATATAAAATCAATGTCCACAAAACAGTAACCTTCGTATACACCAATAACAGTCAAGATGAGAGGCTAATTAAGGACACAACTCCCCGCACCATAGCTTCAAAGAAAATGAAATACCTAGGAATATACCTAACAAAAGAGGTGAAGAACCTCTATAAAGAAAATTATGAAAACCCAAGAAAGGAAACAGCAGAGGATATTAACAAATGGAAGAACATACCATGCTCATGGCTGGAAGAATCAACATTGTTAAAATGTCTATGCTTCCCAAAGCAATCTACAGATTCAATGCCATTTCTATTAAAATACAAACGTTGTAATTTCAAGACTTGGGAAAAATGATTCTGCGTTTTGTATGGAACCAGGAAAAAAAAACGTATAGCTAAGGCAGTTCTTAGTAATAAAAACAAAGCCTGGGGCATCAGCATACCAGATTTTAGGCTGTACTAAAAGCAAAAGTGGTCAAGACAGCATGGCACTGGCACAAAAACAGAGACATAGACATTTGGAATGGAATAGAAAACCAGGAAATGAAACTAACATCTTACAACCACCTAATCTTCGATAAACCAATCAAGAACATACCTTAGGGGAAAGCCTCCCTATTCAATAAATGGTACAGGGAGAACTGGATATCCACATGTAAAAGACTGAAACTGGACCCTCACCTTTCTCCACTCACAAAAATTGATTCAAGATGGATAAAGGACTTAAATTTAATGCATGAAACAATAAAAATCCTGAAAGAAGGCATAGGAAAAACAGTAGAAGATACCAGCCTGGGGAAAGACTTGTTGCAGCAATGGCAACAACAATAAAAATAAACAAATGGGACTTAATGAAACTGAAAAGCTTCTGTACAGCTAAGGAGACAACAACCAAAGCAAATAGACAACCTATACAATGGGAAAGGATACTTGCATATTTTGAATCAGAGAAAAGCTTGATAACTAGGATCTGTAGGGAACTCAAATTAATCCACATGAAAAAAGCCAACAATCCCATATATCAATGGGCAAGACACATGAATAGAACCTTCTCTAAAGAAGACAGACGAATGGCTAACAAATATATGAAAAAAATGCTCCTCCTCCCTAATTATTAGAGAAATGCAAATCAAAACCACCCTGAGATACCATCTAACCCCAGCGAGAATGGCCCACATCACAAAATCTCAAAACTGCAGATGCTGGTGTGGGTGTGGAGAGAAGGGAACACTTTTACACTGCGGATGGGACTGCAAACTAATACAACCTGTTTGGAAGCAAGTATGGAGAACCCTCAAAGAACTCAAAATATACCTCTCATTTGATCCTGCAACCCCGTTACTGGGCATCTACCCAGAAAGAAAAAATTCCTTTTATCATAAGGACACTTGCACTAGACTATTTATTGCAGCTCAATTTATAATCGCCAAAATGCCGATTTTGGAATGTGGAAACAGCCTAAATGCCCACCAACCCAGGAATGGATTAATAAGCTGTAGTATATGTATACTGTGGAATACTATTCAGCCATTAAAAAAAATGGAGACTTTACAGCCTTTGTATTAACCTGGATGGAAATGGAACACATTATTCTTAGTAAAGCATCACAAGAATGGAGAAGCATGAATCCTATGTACTCAACTTTGATATGAGGACAATTAGTGAAAATTAATGACATGGTGGGGGTGAAAGAAGGGGAGAGCAGAGAGAGAAAGGAGGGACGAGTGAGGGAAAGGAAGAGCAGAGAGAGGAAAGGAGGGCGGAGTGAGGCCTCAGCCTGTGACACACCTTTTAGGGGCAAGACATAATTGTAAGAGGGACTTTACCTAACAAATGCAATCAATGTAACCTGGTTTCTTGTACCCTCAATGAATCCCCAATAATTAAAAAAAAAAAAAAAAAAAGACTTTCGAATACAGTTTCAGGAATGCTCTACACCTAACACAATGGTACCAAATGTGAATAAGTAAATGTGTATACTGTAAAACGACCTGATTATCTGACCCAGTGGAATTTTATATTGGTCGTGATGGAAAGAAAATACTGCAGAATGCTACAGAAGTATACCCCAAAAGATTATAGCTCAATAGGAGGTGAGTCTGAGAATACTAGAGTCAACAAAAGAAATTAGTTCCAGAAGCATTAGAAAAGAGGTATACTAGTGTGTACTTGGTAACCATGTATAATATCAGGTGTAAACTTAGCTACCATACCTTGAAAAAATTATTTATAATGTAGGGAATGTTGATTCCCAGAGCATATATGTATAAGTGAGGATAAATGAAGAAAATAGGATTCTTTCTGGTGGAGTGCTCACCTGTTCTCTTCTGCTTACTCAAAAACAGAACTACTCCACATAATTTATTACTTACATTTGTGCTCATGATCAGAAAATACTTAGCACACTCTTAATTCTTTAAACTATAGTCAAAGAAAAATAAGTGATTATGTGGTAAAACATTTTTAACTGCATATGTACATTTTATTTTGAGACCTATACAATCAATGTCACTTACCTTTAAACAAGAAATTTTCAGCCCTAAATCTAATATTAACATCTTCTATACATTATAAAATTTGAGTTCTATAACTGAGGCATTTGAAAACTTTATAAACTACTTCAAATGTAACTTTTCTTTGTGCCTCACTTGAATAAAGAAAACTTAATGTAATTGTGAACAATTTTAAATGCACAATCATGAAATAAATGATTTAAAAATAATTTAAGACAATAGCAAAATATATAAATCAATCTACTACAGAAAGGAGGAGCCAAGATGGCAAACTAAAGATATCATTTGTTACATCATTCTAGCTGGAACGTAGAATATTAGACTAAGGGGAATGAAGAGGGGTCATAGCTCAGGTATAGATCAGAAAGAAAAGACACAGATAACTGGGGACATCACAAAGAAAAACTGCAAAGCTATAAAAGATGATACAGAGAAGACAGTGGTACAGATCACATTCACAGAGGATTAGAGACCAACAAAAGAGTAAGGGAGCTTCCCCTCCCTCACCACCTACATGCCTTCACTGTGCAGAGGGACATAAAGTACGTTGTAGGTGTATCCACCCTCCACAAGCCCAGTCACAATAGCTAGTTAGGAATATAGGGGTGAACCACCAAGCCCCTAGGAATTTGAATGTCCATAAGGCACCCTGTGGAGAGAATGCCACAAGAGAATGGAGACCAGCTTTCTTACACCTGGACACTACCTACTCTGAACATTATCTATTCATGGCATCCAAGAAAGTAGTCTGAGCTTGGCCTGACTAGGAGCCACAGCCCCAACCCCATCCATTGCAACTGCAAGAGTACTTTGAATCAAGAAATTTGACTCCAGAATCAACCCCCACAAAGGGCTGCTTTGCTATGGCAGGTGCATGGTACCACATGACCTTGTAATGGAAAGCTAAGCCTACCACAATTTGGGAGTTTCCTCTCCGCCAACATTTCACACAGTAACAGGCCAATGGCTTAGACAGACAGACAGGCAGGTTTCAGTACACCCAGGACACACATGGAGTGCAGGGAGATACAGGGGAGAGGTCTCAGTCCTGGACTCGAGTGGCAAGTAACCTCTTGTGGACAAATCTGTTGGGAGAGTATGATGGGATGGTGAGGAACAAGGATCTGTGAGTGCTCCCACTTACCACATCTATTGGAGAACCACAATAGTGGGTAGGGTACAGCACTTGGAAAGAAACAGACTACACCCTGGCTCCACAGATACAAAATACCTCCACCACACAGGTTGAAGGGAAGCAGGTAGCCTTCCCCCCAGTCATTACAATAGGAAGGGAAGCTTGAGTTATGAAATTTACTAACAGTGCCTCTCTCTGGCAAGAGCATCTCCCTGCCTGAGGTTCCAGCAGATAAAAAGGCCTACTACTCTCTCTTTGGGGTCTTGTGGTGGAACAGGGGTATAAATTTGGGAAACACCCTACCTGTATTTCACAAGACATCCACTAGCATGGATCAGGTACACAGGTCATCTGGTAGCATGCACCTGCCATAGCAAAGCAGCCCCTTGTGGGAGTTGATTCTTGATTCAAAGTACTCTCGCAGTTGCAGTTCAAAAGTTGTACTTGTTGGTGAGGGAACTCAGAGGGGATGATCTGATGGAAGCTATGTGGTTCTAGAAAGCAGCAATTAGCAAGAGCACTAACTCCTCCCTGAAGAGAAATAGGACAAAGATGGAAAGAGCCTGGCCTAAGACCTAGGCACTCAAACAATTAGGCCTCCCTCAGGAACATCCTTCCTGATTTGGAGAACTTACCCTGAACTTGGTAACAGTGGCTACCTCTTGGGGTCAGTAAAGCAACCTCTCAGCCCTCTAAGGCCTTTGTAAAGCCCTTCAGGCTCTCCCAATCCAGCCACAAGCTGTTTTGCTCTCCCTCCCTACCTCAGTGAAGATCGGTAGAGATCAAGCAGCTCTGTGGGAGGTATAGGGTCCCTCCTAAAGCTTGAGGCACTCCTGTGCCCTATCTAGGGGACCAGAACTTACCATGGGCACAAAAGAACTTCTTTGCAGCTAACTCTTCCACACAAACATCAACCAATGATGGGGGAAAAACTCTGTACCTCAGCATAATACATTCCAACCCAGGCAAAGAGGGAGTGGCTGATTTGTACTGACAAGTACTACCTACCACCTTGGAAATTAAGCTGGAGTCCCAGCTACGTTCACAATGCTGGGAAGAGGTGAAGGTGACAGGTCAGAAGTAACCCAAGGGATTCGTCAAACCTGCAAGAACTCCCCATAGGCAACTCGAGACCAGCACTCCTCTCCCTGGCATATAAAGGATAGATCTTCAGAGACCTAAAAATAGGCCCCAGCCATGCCTAGAAACCTCAGGTCTCAATGGAATGGCCAGATAAAAGAACTCCAGAAACATGAAAAAACCTAAAAGAAAGAACATGGCTAAAGGAAACAATAACTCATTACCTATGGATACCAAACAAAATGAAAATATTGAAATGACTCATAAAGAAATTCAAATATGAATTATAAGGAAGCAGAAAGAAATGCAATAGAAAATGAAAACCTGACATGAAGGAACCACAAATACAATACAGGAAATGAATGAAAAAAATTACTAAAAATACGGAATTTTTTTAAATAAAATGGAAATCCTAGAAATGAAAAATTCATTCAAGGAAAATACAAAACACTGTGGAAAGCTTAAAGAATAGACAAGATCAAGTAGAAGAAAGAATTTCAGAGATTAAAGATAACCAGTTTGTATTAAACAAGTCAGTCAAAGATACAGAACAGTGAAATAAGTGGAATGAACAAAGCCTACACTACACTAAACATGGGATTATGTAAAGAGGCCTAACATAACAATTATAGGCATACTTGAGGGTGAAGAAGAAAATACACAAGGATTTGAAAATCTATTTGAGGGAATAATTGAGGAAAATTTCCCTAGTCTTGCTAGAAATTTAGATATCTAGGTACAAAAAGCTCAATAAACACCAAGAGATCCATTACAAAAAGGCAATCACCATGATACATAGTCATCAGACTGGCCAAAGTTAACACAAAGGAGGAAATCCTATGAGCAAAATCCTAAGGCAAAAACATCAGGTAACTTACAAAGGAAAATTCATTAGGCTAACTACAGACTTCTCAAGTGAGACCATATAAGACAGAAAGGATTGGGGCTCCATCATTATCTTCTAAATAAAATGGCCCCTAAAAATTCGTATCCTGCAAAACTAACTTTCTTTCTTTCTTTTTTTTTTAACAGAGTCTCACTATATTGTCCTTGGTAGAGTGCTGTGCCATCACAGCTCACAGTGACCTCAAACTCTTGGGCTTAAGCAATTGTCTTCTTTCAGCCTCCCAAGTAGCTGGAACTACAGGAGCCCGCCACAACTCCCTGGCTATTTTCTTCTTGAAGTTGTCATTGTTGTATAGCTGGCCTGGGCCAGACTTGAACCTGCCAGCCTCGGTGCATATGGCTGGCACCATAACCACTGTGCTAAGGGCTCCAAGCCCAAAACTAAGTTTCTTATATGAAGGAGAAATAAAGACATTGACAAACTCTGAGGGAATTTATCAACATCACACCTGCCCTGAAGGAAGTATACATTAGTTTTACATATCAATAAGCACAATAGACACCACAAGTGTAAAATCACCGAAAAGCTAAAGCTCAGAACCCACATACCATATTGGCTCAAGAAGTAAAACAGGGCAGCACCTGTGGCTCAAAGGGGTAGGGCGCTGGCCCCATATGCCGGTGGTGGTGGGTTCAAACCCAGCCCCGGCCAAAACTGCAAAAAAAAAAAAAAAGAAGCAAAACAAAGCAGTAAGTTTTTATCCAACAGGATGAATAGAAATCCACTCATCCATTCTTTCAATAAATGTGAATGGCTTTAATTCCCCATTCAAGAAATATAGGCTGGCTGAGGAAAAAAAAATACCAACCAAATATCTTCTGTCTCCAGGAAACACATCTAGCTAACAAGGAACTCATTCAGACTCAAGACAAATAGGAAAAAATATTCCATGCAAATACAAATCAAAAGAAAGCTTGTGTAGCCATTCACATATCAGATAACAAAGAACTCAAGCAAAATAGCAAGAAAAAAAATCAAACAACCCCAGCAAAAAATTGGGCAAAAGAAATGAACAGAAGCTTTTCAAAAGAAGATAGACTAATGGCCAATAAACATATGAAAAATTGTTCAACCTCTAAACATCAGGGAAATGCAAGTCAAAACCACAATGAGGTATCACCTAACTCCATTAAGAATGGTTTTCATCAAAAAAGTCCCCCAAAACGGATGCTGGAATAGTTGCATAAAGAAAAGAACAATTTTATACTAAAGGTAGGACTGCAAACTAGTAAAATCTCTATGAAAAATAGTAAGAAGATTCTTCAAAAAACTAAAAGTAGACCTACCATTTCATCCAACATTCCTAGTATTGGGTATCTACCCAAAGGAAAAAAAGCCATTTTACAAAAAGATACTCATACATGAATGTTTATTGCAGCATAATTCGCAATCATAAAGATGTGGAATCCAACCGAATGTCCATCAATTCATGATTGGATTAATTAAATTATATATATACCATGGAGTACTACTTAGCTGTGAAAAAAATGAACTAATAACTTAGTTCAACCAGGATGGAACTGGAGACCATGCTCCTAAGTGAAATATCACAAAAATGGAAAAAAAAAAACCCACCACCATGTACACACTATTAAATTGGAACTAATTAATCAACACTTATGTGCACATATGGAAGTAAAACTCAACAGAAATCAAGCCAGTGAGAGAGGGGGTGAGGAGATGGGTAAAATCACACCTAACAAGTACAATGCACACTATCTGGATGAAGAGTACACTTATTACTTTGACTCAAACTGTACAAAAGAAATTCATGTAGAAAAAAACATTTATACTCCCATAATAATTCTCACAGAAAAAAAAAAAGAAGAAGAAAAACCTGGAAGAGAAAATGTACTGCAACAAAGCCGTACCCTTACCAACTAGAATAAGCAAGAATAATGAATATTTACAGATCTTGGTCTTATCTATATTAAGATCAGTAGAAAATTTTTCAAGGATTCAAATTACTAAAGCCATCAAAAGTCAACTGTAAATTATACTCTCACATTCCATTCGCCATAGTGAGTAATAATTTGGAATTTTAATTGCATGGTATATTACATCATTTTTTTTAATAAACACAAGCAATTTGAGAGTACCAACCTTTTAGTTCTATTTGTTCTTACTAATATGTAGCTTTCTAAAAATATCTTTAACAGAATTTCAACCTATAAAATACTGTGCATATTTTCTACTTCCATGAATGTACTTGGTATTAATAAAACTAGGAATTACAAAGAACTTTTAAAATTATTTTATTATTGTCACTGGCTTTTCTGTGGAATTAAAGCACTATTTTAAATTAGGAATTAAGAAGTCAATCTATTATAGTGAGACTTCTATGATAATTTTATTTGTTGCAATAATTTGGTCATATGCGTCATGAATAAGTAATTAAAATTACTATTTTCTTTATGCTAAATAAACACATTTCCAGTAAGTTTCTTTCTGGTCTCGGAGCCTGTGGCTCAAGCGGCTAAGGCGTGAGCCACATACACATACAGTTCAAATCCAGCCTGGGCCTGCCAACAATGAGAACTACAACCAAAAAAAAATAGCCCAGCATTGTAGTGGGTGGCTGTAGTCCCAGTTACTTGGGAGGCTGAGGCAATAGAATCACTTAAGCCCAGGAGTTGGAAGGTTGCTGTGAGCTGTGACGTCCCAGCACTCTACCCTGGGCGACAGCTTGAGGCTCTGACTCAGAAAAAAAAAAGATCTAATAGAATCAGGAAACCTCAGACTAATGGAATTTTGTGAGCAAAATATCATTTTAAATTAAGAAATTTTAGTGACATATAATACTAGTTTTCTTATGCTTCAATGTAAACAAATATTTTCATTTATGATACTTTAATTTTTAGTTGATCAAAAAATACAGCCTATAATATCATAGATGTTTGTGTCTATCTGGAGATAAACATGGCAGCTATTATTAAGCAACAATTCAAAAATCAGCACTATACTCTAAAGTGGCAGTTCTTTATCTCTCTCTCACGCGCGCTCGCTCTCTCTCTCACGCGCGCTCGCTCTCTCTCTCACTCACACACACACACACACACACACACACACACACACACACACACACACACACACCTATAATCTAATCAAGGTGGCTTAATGGACAAATCCATTTTTCACTTTCCAAAATACAAAATGCTACCAATGTAGATGCATATTTTTGATAGATGTTCCACTGAGATTGCTCTTATACAGCTATATATTTTGGGTATCCACAAAATAACTCTTTATAAAAGTATAATGATTTATTTCCAAATCTTCAAATTAATTTCATTCACTCTATCTTTATGTAAATTTGTGTCACTATATTCTCAAACTTTCATCATTATGCTTAAATTGTGAAACTCTAACTAGGTGGGTTTTCTTTTTAATGGTCCAGGAGGCATTTTTTTAATGCTGGTGGGCCGAATATGTCTCCAAAAAAAATAATGTCGAAGTCCTAACCTCCCATCCCTCAGAATGTGACCTTATGGAAACTGGGAAATTGTAGATGTAATGAGTTAAAGTGAAGTCATTCTGGAGGAGGGTGGGCCTCTAATCAAACCTTAATTGCTATCCTTATAAGAGGGAAAAAAACACACACACAACACCATGTGATGACAGAGGCACAGATCAGAAACACAGCTGAAAACCAAGGACAAAAACCAAGGACGGATGGTCACCAAAAAGTGGAAAGAGGCAAGAAAGGATTCTCCCCTACAGAATTCAGAGAGAAAATGAACAGCCCAAGACCCTGTTCTCAGACTTCTAGCCTCCAGAACTGTGAGACAGTAAATTTCTGTTGTGTTAAGCCATATGGTTTGCAGTACTTTCCGACCCTGGGAAACTAATAGAGTCTTTCTGAATATAGTTAAACCTTGTCAATTTTTAAAGCCATACTTGATATTCCAACAGCTAACACAGAAGATTTTATGCCTGTGTCTACAATTATATTTATTTCTTATTAGCTATCTGCTCCCAGAACTGAAAAGACAGCATAATATAAATGTTTATAATGTTTAGTAAGTAAATAGAACTGGAAGAAATAAATTTTAAGTTGTATACCAATAGAATACATTAAAATCAGCATCAAATGTAAATTTTTTAAAAAAATATCTTTTCTACACAAATCTCATTCCTCTATTAATATCACATTATCATCAACATTAACTTATTTTTTCCTAAGAATAATCAAACATTTTTAGTTCAGATCTTCTGTGCTATGTATCTATGCCAAGTCTGGGTTTACAAAAATGCCAATAATCTGAATGCCAGATAATCATACAATCAGATACTACCACATGCAATGTTCAACCCAATAGCAGAGATATTTAGCTGTGCACCAAAAAGTCATGCTTCCCCCTTCATGGTGTAGGATTGTTTCTGCTGGACAGCTATGCAGCAGTAGTTATTTTCAGAAGCCTTTGTATTAGAGTGTGGCTAGTTCTTACCAACAGATGAGAGTAATAGTGATAGTGATGGTTGTGCTTTCTAGTCTGAGGCTTTAGAAGCAAGATTCTCCAATTTTTCTTTCTTTTTCTATCAGATATATGAAAATAATTTTAAGGCCCAAGGTCATGGCACACCACAGAATCCAGATCATTCAAGAGAAAAGACACCAGCCAACAGGAACATCTACATTAAGTTGTTCTGTGCTATGTTACTGAAATATTGGACTTTCTGTCTTAAGAGTTTTAATACAAACCATATTTGAGCATGATATGGATCAAACTTTTAAATAATTGACTTACAGTTTAATTTTTTTAAAAAGATATATCCCTGAGCTCAAGG
Organism: Perodicticus potto; assembly: GCA_963574655.1. Lineage (NCBI taxonomy): Eukaryota > Metazoa > Chordata > Mammalia > Primates > Lorisidae > Perodicticus > Perodicticus potto. The sequence goes on from CAUYRH010076773.1 coordinate 12,614, forward strand.
GATACTCCTGCCTGAAACTCCTGAGTAACTGGGTCTACAGGCAGACACCCCCAGGCTAACTTTTTTTTTTGTAGAGACAAGGGTCTCACTATTGCCTAGGCTGGTCTCAAACTCCTGGGCCTCAAGTGATCCTTCCACCTTAACCTCCCAAAATGTAGGGATTGCAGGTGAGAGTTATTGCACCCAGGCAAATTATTCATTTATTAATAAAGAAAGAATCCTTTCTTTCTTCTTCTCACCTTTTGGTGACGATTAGTCATTTCTTAATAATGATCATACTTTATCACTGAGCTCTTAAAACACTTGAAAATGAATTATTGTGAAATAGAATCTTTAAATTCAACAAATATTCATATTACAAAAAGTTTAAATGAGTACTTTAAAACTCATAAGATTCATAAAAAGTAAAGTTTATAAATATCAAGAAGACTTATTGGTAAGTCTTAATCCATCTAACTTAATTCACATTTATACGGAGGCAAGGATAAATACATAGCCTATGCCATTATCTGGTAAAAAAAAAAAAAAAATGTATATGTAGCAACAAGCCCCCGAATATATTATCTTACAACATATTAAAGATGTTTTTCAGTTCTAGGGGAAAAGGTAGCTTGAAAACAGGAATAGAAAAAGTATATCAGTATATCTCAATCTTTTTCCTAAGTAGTTAAAAAACTATTCAACAACTCCCAAATCCTTTTTACACGCACACCTGGGAAGAATACTGAATCTGTAACTTAGTTCAGGGTTATACTGATGTGGTTTTAGACCAGATGTTTAAATGGTACAGTATGCACATTTTCTTCCCCTCTTCTAAGTCAAAAATAAAGCAAAAGGAATATTTGACTTCACTCCACAAGAGACCTATTTAATAGTTTGGCAGTTATGTAAGTAAAGGTAGTTTGGCTAAGTCAATGTTGACGACATACAGAACGACATGATCCTAATGAGTTGGAAAATATTGGCTCTCATGAGAATAGACCAGATGCTACTGAGCTGAGAAAGCTACTGTATTATTGAATTTCATTTTTATGAGGTAAAATTTATTATTCAACCATTAAGGTATCCCACATGAAATCTTGCATAAAATACTTTTAACAGTTACTTTCTGGGAAGTATATTTTGACTTTAACATTAAGACATCACTTAAATGAAGGATTCAAATGTCCATTTGATCACCTTTAGCACAGATTTTAAAGTCTATAAATAATTTCCTGGCAAATACCAAATTAATTGAACTACAGTGTCAACAAAAATATTAACTTCTGACTAAGGAAAAAGTATAGCAAGTCCTTATTGTCCAGAGAAAACCAAAACCATGTGTGACTTTGCATTTTACCATCTGGCAAAATGGCAGGGATTGAATTTCTTTGATTGAATACCACCAGAAACATGGACAACAAAATTACATCATATAGTAATCCCAATTAATAATACACATTTAGTTCAAACTTTAGTATCTCTACTTTATCTCTTATTAATTATTTTAATTAGATTTCCAGTATACTGCTATACATTCATTAATATTTTCTAATGGAGTAACAAGCTTCAATTATCTACTATATTTCTGATCTTATTACCAGAGGTTGGGTTAACACAATAGAAATAACAGTAACAAAAAAAATCCAAAGACCCAGCTTCAAAAACTGACTTGGGTCAGTGAATAGCTATGGGATGGTATTTAAGAAAAATGTTAAATTATTCTAAGCATAAACTTTCCAATCTGTAAAAAAAGACGTATATCCTGCCAACAATACTACTGGCAATAAGCCAAATTTAGTACATGAGAAATATTAACCTAAAATAAGTAGGCCAATTCAGACTATGCAAGAAAGTTTTATGGCATTCATCTCTGACATTATGCAGCTCACTAGAAGAAAAATGCTTCCCAGACAGCTGTAAAGTATGTCAAAAATAGATAAAAGGATAGGGGTTCATATTCTTATTATTCCACTGCATAGGAATAGTCTAGGTCTACTGATGCACTTCCCTTAAGAGTCCCTAGGAAAACTGAGAATGTGTGGTTCATCACAGGTTTCTGTGAGTATCATATGGCCTCTTAGAAACAGTTACACATATTAAAGAGGAACCAATGTATGTGTTCTTTGCTAAATTCAAGCAACTAAACCTAAGCAATGTCTTGAATTTTATTCTTGTCTCATCAACATCACTATTCATCATCCTATTTCCTTTCTTGGCTTACCCTTTCAATTTACCTTTGCCTTATTATCTTCACGCTTAAACACAGGATCTCCTAGACTCCATTTCCAACTACAGTTACCTCAGTCTCCAAGAACTTTATACCCTAGAATCATTTCCACAAGTAATGTCCTCTTATGGATAGTTCCAGCAAGATCTATGTCCAAGACAAGAACAATAAATCAACTCCACAAATCATACTATATTTGGAATGTACAAGAACTCTACAGTTTAGAAGATATTACCACCATATTACAGGTGAGAAAATTAATGCAAACTCAATGAAAGAAACCAACCTTTGTTTAATCATAAAAATAGAGAAAATCTTCAAAGTCCAATTCAACATTCTTACCCAAGAATCAATAGTTGAATATTGAAAATATTCTTATCCCCTGACATAAATACTGAGTCTTTGACTAAACTAATATCTATATGTAATATAAGGTTTAATAAAAAGCATAGAAGCATAGAACATCTAAATTTTTATATACTTTGATTTTTATAAGAGCTAGGGAAGATGGATTCATCACTATAGCTTTATGAAACATATTCAAAAGTCACTCCCATATACTTTTCCTTTTTTTTTTTGGAGACAGAGTCTCGTGCTGTCACTCTAGCTAGAGTGTAGTGAGATCATTGAGATCATGATAACTCACTGCAAACCCAAACTGCAGATATTCTTGTAAGCCTCTTACAGAAATAAATTCATTCAAAAACTAGAAACAACAAACGACTGAGTCAACAAATAAAAATTATCTCTTCCTTTTGTGACATATTATAATACAATTTTTTTTTTTTTTTTTTTTTTTGCAGTTTTTGGCCAGGGCCGGGTTTGAACCCACCACCTCCGGTATATAGGGCTGGCACCCTACTCCTTTGAGCTACAGGCACCACCCCCCTCTAATACAATTTTTTAAAGGCAAAAAAAAAAAAAACTTTTCTTCCTGAAGCTATTTGTACTTTTGATGACTGCAAATTAAGTTCGGTATTGCATTCCTATAGCAAGTGAATCCAACATTTAGAATGAAAAGACTGCAGCAAAAAGTTGTACATTCTATTGTAAGACCTAATGAAATCAAATAATCTAATATTATTACTCCTTTGCTGTGTATGTATATAGCTGTCCAATAGCTTCAGTTATTAAAAGGAAACAATAAAGTTGAATATTTAAAAAACAGAAACTAATCAAGTTAATAAAATAGTAAAAAAATCTTATACCTGTAAAATCAAGAATGAAAAAATATCTTCCTGTGATTGATTTTCCATATATAAAAACCAAAAGCATAAATAGGACACATATAAAAAACTCTCCTCTTAAACTGATTTACTTCCTTTCAGTAAGAAGATTTATATTATCTTACAACTTCATACTAAAGTATTCTTGAAGTACTTGAAGTACTCTTCAAGTATCCTGTGGTTTTCGTACTCAAGGAATCAAAAGCCACATTTTCCCAAGTAACAAGAATTGATAGCGAACATTTTTCACATTTAAAATTTTTAAGTATAGGAGTGACTTACACTACTTCTGTACTTGTATTTTAGCAGTGACCCTGAGACTTTGCCCTGTCACATCTTCTAAAAGACATAAAATTCAATTCTGTACCTTCTAGTCTAGCTGAAGAACCTTAGAATTTGAAGAACATGTCACTATCAGAAAACTCTGAGTTCTCTCTCCTTTGGAAAATACTAGATTTTCTCTTTTTTGTTATTTAGACAATTACCATGTCTCTTCAGTTTCCAAAACTCAAATATATAAGAAGGAACTATACAGAACATTCCTATTATTACCCTCCAAACATGAGAGCAATAACTGTATTAACAATGTAAACCTTTTACATTTATAAACATCATAAATGTAATACTGCCTTTTACTACATTATATGCATTTTATTTAATTCAAATCTATTCTTTTCAAACTCTTAGTAGCAATCAAAGAAGATGATTTCAAAACAGTAAAGAAAAGTCCTTAAATTTATATGGAACTATGCAACACCTCAAAAAGCAAAAGCCATCTTTACCAAAAGACAAAGCTGTAGGCATCATACTACCTGATTTTAAAACATACTAGAAAGCTATAGTAATTTAGAAAACACTGTATATGGCTTGGCGCCTGTGGCTCAACAGGCTAAGGCACCAGCCACGTACACCTGAGCTGGCAGGTTCGAATCCAGCCCAGACCCGCCAAACAACAATTACGACTGCAACCAAAAAATGGCCGGGCGTTGTGGTGGGCACCTATAGTTCCAGCTACTTGGGAGGCGGAGGCAGGAGACTCACTTGAGCCCAGGAATTGGAGGTTGCTGTGAGCTGTGATGCCACAGCACTCCACCCAGGGTGACAGCTTGAGGCTCTGTCTCAAAAAAAAAAGAAAGAAAGAAAGAAAGAAAACATTGTATGGTATAAAAACAGAAACACTGATCAATGGAACAGCATACAGAGTCCAAAATAAACCAACATAGTCATGGACAACTGATTTTTAATAAATGTGCCAAGAATAAATAATGAGGAAAGAACAGTCTCTTTAGCCTTCTCTACTAAAAATAAGAAAACTTTACCTGGGTTCAGTAGTCCCAACTACTTGGGAGACTGAGGCAAGAGGATTGCATAAACCCAAGAGATTGAGGTTGTTGTGAGCTACAAAACCCTAGCACTGTACCCAGGGTATCAGAGGCAGGGGGAGGAGCAAGATGGCGGCCGAGTAACAGCTTCCTTGCAACTGGGCTCGCTGAGTCTGGGGAGAGAAGAATCCACACCTCTCTGGCTGGTGGGATCTGCCCAGAAACATTTCTCTGGGAACACAGGGAGTCAGTGTGAGACTTCTGGAACCCAAGAGAAGGACAAAAGCAGTGGAAAACTGGCAAGTATTTCCACGTGTTCATTCGGTCTAATCCCACAGGCAGCTGTAAGTACAGCTGCAGTTTTATTGCAACTTGGAAAGGCCTTACCTGTGCGCTGTTTTGTTTTTTTGTTTTTTTTTTTTTTTTTGACTTGGCACTCAGTTGAACTACCTTGGGAGAACTTGAGCAAGAGTGCAGAGGACTTTAAGCATTGTCTAGGGCCATAGACTGAGTCGCAGAGCCCGGACGGAGCTAATAGTGTCCTGCCGTGGGCCTCACAGAGCTACTGTGGGAGAACTGCCCTGGAAAGCTCAGTCCTCAGCGTCGCAGAGGAAAATTGGGCAGGAGCAAGGAATATAATCACTGAGCAGCCTAAAGGCAGGGACTAAGACACCTTACAGCCTTAGCCCTCAGGGGCATAGAATAAGACCAGTTTTGGCACATTGGGTAAGGGGATAGCCACTTCAGGAATGACCCCAGAGACAAGTGCTTTTCTGGGAAAGCTTCTCCTTAGCCGAGGTTAGAAGTTTAAAGCGGCTTTTAAGTGGGCAGAGGAGAGATTTAAGCTTTGCACCCTGTGAGATTTGAGAAATCAGCAGAGGCCTCCAGTCTCCAACTCATACAGCTGTACCAGCACAGCTGATTAACACTTCATACCTCAGAAGATCACCTGTTGCAAGACAATATCCAGCAAGATATATATACTGCTTTGGTTTTGGTTTTTGCTTTTTTGTTTATTTTTTTAATTTCAACATTTTCCCTATAGAATTTTCTTTTCTTTTTTTTTTCTCTTTTTTTCTATCTTCATTTTTTCTAGTTTAAATACAATTTCCCATGGTTGCCTTTTTCAACAATTAGAACTTCATTTTTGCTAGTGTTTCTACCCCTATAATTTGGTTTTTCCCCCAATTTTATCCCATAAAGTTTTCTGTTTGTTTGTTTTGGTTTGATTTACACCATTATTTGCCTTTCCTCTCTACTTGGTGGAGATGGGGTACTGTGTCTGAACAGGCTAGCAAAGAGCTGCTGAACTCAAGGGAACCACCCAACCCAGTACCCCCAGCGGTTGGGGGTTTATAAGGTTGGTTCGAAGTACCCTACTGTATATCTATATTGCTCATGTCTCCCTCTTTCTGTGCCTCTCTTCTTTTTGTCAATGTTTCCTATTGCCCACTTCCTCTGCTTTCTCTTTTTTCTTTTTTTTTCTTTCTTCTTTCCCTTCTTGCTCTTCAATCATCTCATCCTTCTAGACCTGTACCAAAAGGACTCATCGAAACCCCAGGCCAGAGGCACAGCAACTTAAAGATCAAGAGGAAGTGAAAGGAAAATTAGGGCAAGGAAGCAGATAAAAGAAATCACTCATGAGGAAGAATCAGCAGAAAACTCCTGGCATCATAAAGAAACAGTCCAGTGTAAACCCCCAACCCCCAAGAGACTGTGAGGTAACTACTGCAGAGGAGTCCACCTATAAAGAAATGTTAGAAATGACAGAAAGGGAATTTAGAATACGGAAGATGAAAACAATGAAGAAAATTGTGGAAACAATGAAGGAAACTGCTGATAAAGTTGAAAATAACCAAAAAGAAAGCCAAAAACAGAATCAAATAAGAGATGAACGATATGAAGAATATAAAAAGGATACTGCAGAGCTGAAAGAACTGAAGCAGTCAATTACAGAACTTAAAGATGCAATAGAAGGTATCAACAACAGATTAGACCATGCAAGAAAAAGAATTTTAGAGATAGAAGACAAAGCTCTTGAGATAACTCAGATAGTTAAAGAGGCAGAAAAGAAGAGAAAGAAAGCAGAACATTCACTGACAGAATTATGGGACTTTATGAAGTGTTCAAACATACCAGTTATAGGTATCCAAGAAGGGGAAGAAGAATGCCCCGGGGGAATGGAAGCCATACTAGAGAATATTATACATGAAAATTTCCCAAATATCATCAAAGATTCGGACACACTCCTTTCAGTGGGATATTGGAACCCAGGTCACCTCAACTCTAACCCAGCTTGTCCAAGACACATTGTGATGAACCTGTCCAAAGTCAACACAAAATAAAAGATTCCTCAAGCTGCGAGGAGTAAACGCCAGTTGACCTACAGGGGCAAATCCATCAGGATGACTGTAGACTTCTCTAATGAAATGTTCCAAGCAAGAAGACAATGGTCATCTACCTTTAATCTACTTAAACAGAACAATTTCCAACCCATAATTCTATATCCTGCTAACCTAAGCTTTAAAACTGATGGAGAAATCAAACCATTTACTATTATACAAACCTTGAGGAAATTTGCCACAAGACCAGGTCTACAGGAAATACTTCAACCTGTTCTACACACTGACCATTACAATGGATCAGCAGCAAAGTAAGAACTTAGAAATTAAAGGATAGAACCCAACTTAAACACTGATACAAAAGATAAAACTAAGCAATGGACTCTCACAAAATAAGATGAAAAGAACAGGACCACACTTACCAATTATCTCAATAAATGTTCATGGCTTGAATTCCCCAAAAAAGGGGTATACATTGGCTGACTGGATTAAAAAACACAAGCCATCCATTTCCTGTCTGCAGGAAACACATCTAGCTTCAAAAGACAAATTAAAACTCTGAGTTAAGGGTTGGAAGATGGCTCGGCACCTCAACGGGCTAAGGCACCAGCCACGTACACCTGAGCTGGTGGGTTCGAATCCAGCCAGGACCCTCCAAACAACAATGATGGTTGCAACCAAAAAATGGCCGGGCATTGTGGCAGGTGCCTGTAGTCCCAGCTGCTTGGGAGGTGGAGACAGGACACTCGCTTGAGCCCAGGAATTGGAGGTTGCTGTGAGCTGTAATACCACAGCACTCTATCCAGGGTGACAGCTTGAGGCTCTGTCTCAAAAATAAATAAATAAATAAAAATAAAAAACAAAAAAAATAAATTGAAGTTAAAAAAAAAAAAAAAAAAGGATTGGAAGACAATTTTTCCGGAAAATGGAATTCAGAAGAAAAGAGGAGTTACAATCTTATTTTTAGATACATGTAGATTTAAAACAACAAAAGTCAAAAAAGACAAAGATGATCACTTTATATTGGTCAAGGGAAAAATAAAATAAGAAGATGTTTCAATTCTAAATATTTATGCACCCAATTTAAAGGCTCTCAGATTCTTGAAAAATACGTTACTCAGTCTGAGCAATATAAAAGCCTATAATTCCATAATAGCAGGGGACTTTAACACTTCTCTTACAGAGCTAGACAGATCCTCTAAACAGAAATTAAACAAAGATATAAGGGACTTAAATGAGACCCTAGAACAACTATGCTTGATTCACATATATAGAAAATTCCATCCCAAAGATAAAGAAGATACATTCTTCTCATCAGCCCATAGAACATTCTCCAAAATTAGTCATATCCTAGGACACAAAACAAACCTCAACAGAATCAAAAGAATTGAAATTTTACCTCTTTCTTATCAAACACAGGCACTAAAAGTGGAACTCAACTCCAAGAAAAACGTTCAACCCCACACAAAGACATGGAAATTAAACAACCTTATGCTGAATGACAGTTGGGTGCAGGAAGAAATAAAACAGGAAATCATTAACTTCCTCGAGCACAACAACAATGAAGACACAAGCTACCAAAACCTGTGGGATACTGCAAAAGCAGTTTTGAAAGGAAAATTTATTTCTTTAGATGCCTACATTCGAAAAACTGAAAGAGAGCCATCAATAAACTCACAAGCCATCTTATGGAATTGGAAAAAGAAGAACAATCTAAGCCTAAACCTAGCAGAAAAAAAGAAATATACGAAATTAAATCAGAGACCAATGAAATTGAAAACAAAAGAATGACTGAGAAAATTAATGAAACAGGAGTTGGTTTTTTTAAAAAATAAATAATACAAATAAATAAAATAGATAAACTTTTGGCCAGACTAACTAGAAATAGAAAAGTTAAATCTCTAGTAACCTCAATCAGAAAAGATAAAGGGGAAATTACAACTGATGCCACAGAGATACGAGAGATCATCTCTGAATACTACCAGAAACTATATGCCCAGAAATTTGACAATGTAAAGGAAATGGATCAATATTTGCAATCACACCCTCTCCCTAGACTAGGCCAGGAAAAAATAGAGCTCCTGAACAGACCAATTTCAAGCACCGAAATTAAAGGAACAATAAAAAAATCTTCCAAGAAAAAAATGCCTTGGTCCGGATGGCTTCACACCAGAATTCTATCAAACATTCAAGGAAGAGCTTATTCCCATACTGCAGAAATTATTTCAAAAAATTGAGGAAGAAGGAATCTTCCCCAACACATTCTACAAAGCAAACATCACCCTGATAACAAAACCAGGAAAACACCCAACTAAAAAAGAGAATTTCAGACCAATTTCACTAATGAATATAGATGTAAAAATTCTCAACAAAATGCTAGCCAGTGGATTACAGCTTATCATCAAAAAAGTCATACATCATGATCAAGTAGGTTTCATCCCAAGCATGCAAGGCTGGGTTAACATACGCAAGTCCATAAACTTTATCCACCGTATTAATAGAAGCAAAAACAAAGACAATATGATCCTCTCAATAGATGCAGAAAAAGCATTCAATAAAATCCAGCATCCTTTTCTAATTAGAACACTGAAGAGTATAGGCATTCATGGCACATTTCTGAAACTCATCAAAGCTATCTATGACAAACCCACAGCTAATATTTTACTGAATGGAGTAAAACTGAAAGCTTTTCCTCTTAGAACTGGAACAAGACAAGGTTGTCCTCTGTCACCATTACTATTCAACATAGTGCTGAAAGTTCTAGCCAATACAATTAGGCAAGACAAAGAAATAAAGGGCATCCAAATGGGAGAAGAGGAGGTCAAACTCTCCCTTTTTGCTGACAATATGATTTTATACTTAGGGAACTCCAAAGACTCAACTGCAAGACTCCTGAACTCATCAAAAAATACAGTAAGGTCTCTAGATATAAAATCAGTGTCCACAAGTCAGTAGCCTTTGTATATGCCAAGAACAGTCAAGATGAGAGGCTAATTAAGGACACAACTCCCTGCACCATAGCTTCAAAGAAAATGAAATACCTAGGAATATACCTAACAAAGGAGGTGAAAGACCTCTATAAAGAAAATTATGAAATCCTAAGAAAGGAAATAGCAGAGGATGTTAACAAATGGAAGAACATACCATGCTCATGGCTGGGAAGAATCAACATTGTTAAAATGTCTATACTTCCCAAAACAATCTACCTATTCAATGCCATCCCTATTAAGGTACCAACATTGTACTTTCAAGATTTGGAAAAAATTATTCTGCATTTTGTATGGAACCAGAAAAAAACCCTGTATAGCTAAGGCAGTTCTTAGTAATAAAAACAAACCTGGGGGCATCACCATACCAGATTTTAGGCTATACTACAAAGCCATAGTGGTCAAGACAGCATGGCACTGGCACTAAAATAGAGAAATCAACGTTTGGAATTGAATAGAAAACCAGGAAATGAAACTAACATCTTACAATCACCTAATCTTCGATGAACCAAATAGGAACATATACTGGGGAAAAGACTCCCTATTCAATAAATGGTGCTGGCAGAACTGGATATCCACATGTAAAAGACTGAAACTGGACCCACACCTTTCTGCACTCACAAAAATTGACTCAAGATGGATAAAGGACTTAAATTGAAGGCATGAAACAATAAAAATCCTCCAAGAAAGCATAGGAAAAACAC
>CAUYRH010076774.1:0-14403 GCA_963574655.1 Perodicticus potto
GGCATTGTGGTGGGCGCCTATAGTCCCAGCTACTCGGGAGGCTGAGGCAAGAGAATCGCCTAAGCCCAGGAGTTGGAGGTTGCTGTGAGCTGTGTGATGCCAAAGCACTCTACTAAGGGCGATAAAGTGAGACTCTGTCTCTACAAAAAAAAAAAAAAAATAGAAAGATGGTTGAGTAGAAGGAGGTGTTTGGAGCCTACTTACTTTTCTCCTCCAGGTCCTTCCTTTCGTCACCACTTTCTGAGCAGCACTAGGAAAGCAGGTGTGACAAAGACATTACGATTTGAAGTATTTAATAGAACTGTGCCTGGCTCATACGGAACTCACACGAAGGGGTCCCAGACACACACCACCCCCCGGGGGGGCCTTCCTGAGCGGTCAGGGCCGTCTGAGTTGGGTTCCACACAGGGCCACCTCTCCGGTGGCACCTTCCCAGGACACGTCACGTCGCCGGGATTGCCAGGGCCGCCTCCCGGGGACTGTCCCCTCCAGGAGGTACTGCAAGGTCTCGACCCCGGGCTGTGGCAACAGGGAACCACCTTCCCAAGCTTCGGCAGGGCTATCTCCCCTGGGAGATCTGTGCCACCTCACTGGGCCACCACAGTCTCATCCCGGGGCTGTCAAGGGCGCCTCACCGGGGCTGCCGGCGACTCGCCGATCTCCCCGGCCAGTAGCATCCCGCCTCCGCGCGAGTCCTCGGCACCACACACTGCCAGCGTGGCCCGCGGAGTCCGGCTCTAGCCAGAGACAGAAAACCGCTCAGCCTTGGAGGCTGGGGGGCTGAGCGCCACCACGACTTCCTCTCCTCGTCTCTCTGGTTTTTTCCTCTCAGCCTAGATAGGTCCTGTTCGCCCAGCCGCCGGTCGTGCTCTCTCGCTCCTCCTGCTGGCCCGGGGTCTGGAAGTGCTCAAGAGACTGTGAGCACCGGGGCGGGAGCCGTCGCTTTCAATACGGTACCGTCCCCTTCACTTTGTTGGTACTCTTGATGGAGTTTTAAGATACCCCTCCCTCCACGCCATAAATTCAATACCGATAATTTATATATATATATATATATATTTTTTTTTTTTTTGCAGTTTTTGGCCGGGGCCGGGTTTGAACCCTCTGGTATGTGGGGCCAGCACCCTACTTCTTGAGCCACAGGTGCCGCCCAATAACGGTAATTTAGATTTATATGTGTGTGTGTGTGTGTTGTTGTTTGTTTTGAGAGAGAGTCTCGCTCTGCGTCCCTGGGTAGAGTGCTGTGACGTCATAGCTCACAGCAACTTCGATCTCTTGGGCTCAATCCTCCTGCCTCGGGCTTCCCGAGTAGCCGCAATTGTGGGTGCCTGCCAAAACACCCTGCTAGTGTTTCTGGGCTATTATTATTATTATTATTATTATTATTATTATTATTATTATAATTATTATAGACAGGGTCTCACTCTTGCTCAGGGGTCTTCAACTCCTAAGCTCAGGCAATCCACCCACTTTGGCCTACCAGTGGTAGGATTACAGGCGTGAGCCACTGCACCTGGCCTAAATTTCTATTTTAGATGACATCCAGATTTTCTGAGAATGTGAGTGGGAACTCACATTCAATATAAGATTATTTGGTTGGCCTATTTAGTTGGGGGGTTTCCAATATCTTTTCATCTTTCAAGTCTGGTCAGATTCCCCAGAGATGACCTTCTAATTTCATGACTGGTGGATGTAGATGTGTCTGTGAGCCTTCTGGAAGCTGAACGGAGGAAGAGAACTCAGCATCTAATATGCATTTGCCCAGTGTGGACACCCCAAAACTCTTTTACTGGGGAAGGTACAGGAGTTACCTAGCTGCATGAGGTAGGTAGAGGACCAGGTATTTGACCACCTCATAAACAAGCTAACACGCAAGGCAGTACCATAGAGATCAGGACAAATGAGGGGGAGGGGAGGAAGCAACCCTAAGAAATAAAAAACCGTTCAGTGAAAAGAAAATTCAAGTATATATTTATATGTACATAGGTATACATAAATATATCATTGATATCCTAATATATGAGTTATCATTGCCAGCATAAAACAAGGGGCTAAGCGCTTGTAGCTCAGTGGCTAGGGCGCCAGCCACACACACCAGAGCAGGCGGGTTCTAACCCGGCAATGACAACTGCAACAGAAAAATAGCTGGGAGTTGTGGCGGACACCTGTAATCCCAGCTACTTAGGGTGAGGCAAGAGACTCGCTTAAGCCCAAGAGTTTGAGGTTGCTGTGAGCTGTAACGCCACAGTACAGCACTCTACCCAGAGCGACATAGTGAGACTCTGTCTCAAGAAAAAATGGGTGGCACCTTGGCTCAAAGGAGTAGGGCGCCGGCCCCATATGCCAGAGATGGTGGGTTCAAACCCGGCCCTAGCCAAAAAAAAAAAACAAGAAAAGGATACTATTTTAAAAAGTGAGCCCTGAGGAACAAAAAATATAGCAAAAATAAAAAGTTCAGAGATAAATGTTCAGAAACACCCTAAGGGGGAAAATAGCAAGAGGACAAAAAAATGAAAAATAGAAAGAAAAGATAATAAACTAGAGGACCACTAATTTAGTGGGTAGGGGTCAAAATATGAAAACTCGAATTCCATTAGCCAAGAGTGCTAGTGTGGACTGGTAGTCCCACTAGTGGGACTATATACAGGAGAATGAGATTGGAGGATCACTTGAGCCCAGGACTTGAAAGTTACAGTGAGGTATGATCATGCCCTGCAGGATAACCTGAGCAACAGAGCAATAGTCTCTCTTAAAAAAAAAAAAAAAATTTGGCTCGGCGCCTGTGGCTCCAGCGGCTAAGGCGCTAGCCACGTACACCTGAGCTGGGGAGTTTGAATCTAGCCCTGGCCCGCCAAACAACACTGACGGCTGCAACCAAAAAATAGCCCAGCGTTGTGGCAGGCACCTGTAGTCCCAGCTATTTGGGAGGCGTAGGCAGGAGACTTGCTTGAGCCCAGGAGTTGGAGGTTGCTGTGAGCTGTGATGCCACAGCTCTCTACCCAGGGTGACAGCTTGAGGCTCTGTCAAAAAAAAAATAATAATAATAATTTAAGAAGTAAATAAAAAGAAAAGTAAGCATTCCAAAATAAAATATGAGCAGGGGTCGGGGAGGGAGGGATCATTAACAAAATAATTCAAGGAAATTTCCCCAAACTAAAAGTTATGAGTTTCTAGTTGAAATGACCAAATGATTGTCCAGCAGAATTCTGTCACGCCCTGACCCTGTTCAGCAAAACTGACAAAAATTGACCCACTCCAAAGCTCATCACCATGAAACTGCAGATTACTGAGGGCAAAAAGAAACTGCAGAAAAACTGGTGGTTGTTTATAAGGCACCTGGTCTCTGATATTTTGTTATAGCAGCTCAAATGCACTAAGACATTGAATTTCAGTTTTTTTATTTTGTTCTTAACTTTTTTTTTTTTTTTTTTTGCAGTTTCTGGCTGGGGCTGGGTTTGAACCCGCCACCTCCGGCATATGGGGCCGGCGCTCTACTCCTTTGAGCCACAGGCACCACCTTGTTCTTAATTTTTTTATGTGACCACACCATATTTCTCCTTTTTCTTCGCTTTTCCCTATACTTCAGTTCCGAGGGTAAGTTCATCTTTTCCCTCCTATCTCTGTGCGGTTCCCAGGGTTTTACCCCTTCTCCCAAGTTCCAATTATAACATTACAGGGCTAAACTCTGACCCCTTTTATTTTCTGTTACATCTCTCTTCCAAAGAGATAAACTGGTCAAAGGATCAAGAATCAGAATATGTTTGAATTTCTCAACAGCAATGAAGAAAGCTAGAAGACGAGGAAGCAATTTCATCACATTTCAAAAGGAAATTTATTTATGTATTTATTTATTAGCAAGTATGCAAAGCAAAGGAAATTTATTTAAAACTAGAATTCTATACTTGATTAATAAACTATCAATAAAATGTAAGGGAATGTTTAGACATTCAAGATCTCAAAAAATTTTGTTTCATTTTCTCAGGAAGCTACTGAAGGCTGTGCTCCCCTAAAATGAGAGTGCAAACCAAGAAAAAAGAAGACATAGGATATAGGACACGGAAGATACAACACAGGAGAAAAATGAACAGAGATGCCCCAATAATTGTACACTAGGCATAGACTAGTACAGGTCAGAAAACCCTGGAGGAGATTCCTTTACAAAGATGAAACCGATAGAATATCACATCTATCTAAACCTTGGGAGGGGGAAGATTTAAACAATCATTAAGGAGTTTGGGCTTGGCTTAGTGATGAACAGCAAACCAAAATCAGATCATTTTTAACCAGAGGAAAAAGAAATACTGTGCTTTCCTACTTTTCTAAAATGTGAATATTTACCTCGTCATAAAGAAGAAAACGCAAATAAAAAAAATACATCAGGCAGGTGGAGGGATGGGAAATATGGAAGGGGAGCTAAACCTTTGTTTTCCATTAGGCCGTAGATAATACCTAAAAGTGAAAAAAATCAAGAAATAGCAACGCAAGCACATTACATAGAGAGATGAAACTAATAATAAAAAATTAAAAGAAGTAAAATAACTGTGAACTAAGAACGTAGAAACAGGTGAGGGGAGGTGTGGTTACCTTGCAAACCTTACAAAGTTTTCACAGAAGTATTTGATTCTAAACCACAGACATGTTATACGTGTGTAACATGAAAAAGAATTAAAGGGGAAAAATATTGTTCTAAACACAATGTTTGCCTCTAAAAATTTACTTTCTGGTAAAGGAAACAAACATGGAAATAAATAATTTTAAAGTGTATCAGTTCAACAACAGAAATATTTGCAGTGACTGAGGGGACATAAAAAACAATGAAAGGGCATGTGAAGAAAAGCATCATAATGGGACAGAGTATGAGGCAATAATAAGGGCAAAAGATAAATGGTATGTGTTGGGCACTTAGCAATCCATAGTGCTGGTGTGGAGTTAAAGGCAGGATACTCTGTATTATATATAATATACATGTTAGAATGGAATTTTAAAGTGAGAACATTCAATTGTTAAATGTTTATTAGAGGAAATTGGAAGAGGGGAGAGGCATTGAACTTCTGTGTTAAGCATAAAAGGCAATAAAGAGTTGCCTACTTTGGAAAACAGAAAACTAAAAATGTGTGTTTCACTTGGACCTTGTCTAAGGCAGTATAGGTTGAAATGTAAAAAGGGTATGTTTTGATCATGGACTCAGTAATGGCCAAAGAAATGTGAAAAGTCTTTCCTCTAAATGTGTTTATAAGAAGTTGGCCCATGATCTTAGAGATTTTTGTAAGAGCAGTTTTAGTTTACAAAAAAAGTTGAGAGGACAGTACAGAGATTTTCCCTTACTTCTACACATGCATAACTTGCTCTACCAATATCCCCCACCAGAATGGAACATTTGTTACAGTTGATGAACCTATATTGACACATCATTATCACCTAGAGACCATAGTTTACATAAGGTTCCCTCTCACTCTTGATAGATATTATACATTCTATATATTTGACAAATGTATGAGGATATAGTCACCATTTTAGAGCAGTTATTTCACTGCTCTAAAATTCCTCTGTGTTCCACCCGTTCGTCCCTCCCTCCTTCCCAATTACTGGAAACTACCAATTTTATTATTGTCTTTATAGTTTTACCTTTTTCACATTGTCATATAGTGGCAATCAAGCACTATATGACCTTTCCAGATTGGTTTCTTTCTCTTAGTAATATGAATTTAAGTTACCTCCACATCTTTTCCTGACCTGCTGAGCTCATTTCTTTTCAGTGGTGAATGATATTCCATTGTCTGCATATACCACACTTTATCCATTCATCTACCGAAGAACATCTTGGTTCTACCTAAGATTTGGGAGTTATGAATAACACTGCTGTAAATATCTGTGTGCAGGTTTTTGTGTGGACATACGTTTTCAACTCTTTTGGTTAAATACCATAAGTGCTGAGTCATATGGTTTAAGAGTATGTTTAGTTTTGTAAAAAACCACCAACTGTCTTTCAAAGTGATTGTACCATTTTGCATTCCCACCAGCCATGACTGAGAGTTCCTATTCCTCTGCATCCTCATTAGCATTTGGTATCTGCAAATCAGAACAGTGAGGAGATACCACTATACACCTAATACATTGGCCCTTTATTGAATTATTATTTCATGGTTGTGGTACGAATAATAATATTTATAATAATTATAATAATTATTTACAATAATATGTATACCACAATGATTTGTTATTATTAAATGATTTATTATTTATTATTTATTTATTATTATTAAATCATTTAACCATCTACTATTTGATACTATGTATTTGATATCACGGAAATATTAACCTATGAATTATTCACAGCCCAAGGACAAGTCATCCTAAAGAATTAAGGTCAGAAAAAAATTGAGGTACATAATTGAGGTGAATAATCTCAGAGGAAAGCAGTATAAAAAACCCCACCACTCTGACAGAATTAGCCCACTCAGTTGACCAGATCCCCACACTAAATCCATGCTATAAAAACCAGTCTGTGCTGACCGTGGTGGCTCATCCCTGTACCCCTACCACTCTGGAAGGCAGAGGCAGGAGGATCACTTTAGGTCAGGAGTTGGAGACCACCCTGCTCAAGACTAAGACACCGGCTCTACAAAGTACAGAAAAGCTAGCCAGGCAAGGTGGTGCCTGCCTGCAGTCCCAGCTACTGCGGGGCTGAGGCAGGACCATTGGCTCAGCCCAGGGGCTTTAGGTTGTGATGAGCTATGACAACGTCACTGTTCTCCAGCCAGGCACAGAATGACCCTCTCTCTCAAAACAAAACAAAAACAAGTCTAGCAGAAATGTAAGGATGTGAAATAACATTGGTTTTTTTCACCCAGGGTTGAAATTTGGCAAAATATTTGATCTGAAAAAATTATTCAAGTTTTTTGAAGCAGATCCTATTGGAGAGCTTTAAGCAGGAAGGGTGAGACTTGGGGGAGGTTGTTCGTTTGTATATCGTAGGATACATGGAATAGAGTCCCTGAAGTGATTGACTTTTCCTCATTGTTAACTCTGTTGAAATGCAACAAGAAAGGGCCACAAGCATGAGGGAGATTCCTTACTAGGATACAAGTAACAAATAACATACCAATCCCAGCTTTAGACGTCCTACGGTTCTAAAAGAACTCTTACGCCAGACAAAACCACCTTTTCTCCCACATGCCGGGACTCGCAGCCAGGGTGAGCGAACTTCCTACCCCTAGGGGGCCCCAGTGGGCGGGGCCTCCTCGAGACCAGGGCCGGGGCGGACTGCGGGGAGCGGGCTCCGCCCAGGGGCGGGGCTGCGGCCCCGGCGCGACGCTGCGCCGCACGTGTGCGAGCCCGGCGGCCAGAGCTCATCCGACCCGGCGCGGGCGCGCAACCAACCCATGCCCGGCCTTCCCTGCTGCAGGCTTCTCCGAGTGACTGTCGCCGGCGCCTTCCTGCACCGTGAGCGCAGCGCCGGCCTCCTCGCTGCCCGGACCTCCCCGCGCCCTCAGGCTCCGGGTAAGTGCGCGGCCTCTCGCGGCCGCCCGGGCTCCGTGCCCAGCTTTTCACTCCGTCCTGCCGGGCTGGGCCCAGCGTCCCGACTCCAGGATCCCGCCCGGAGAAGCTGTGCGGGCCGGGAAGGCAACCCGGAGGCGCACTGAGCCCGCGGCGTCTCCATTCTGGGTCGCGCCTGCGGGAGCGAGGCTGGAGCCCGCGTCCCTTCGCCCGGCGGGTTGTCAGGGGCCCGCGCCCGCGTGCCCTCCTCCCCTCGCGGCGCTGTCAGTCCGTAGGTCTCGTTCCCTCTCTCCCCTTTTCTTTCCCTCGGACGCACCCTAAACTCTTCCCTCTTCCAGCCTTTTCCCTGAGGCCCTGCACGGCTCTCTCACGACGCTTGGCCAGTGGTATATGAGTCCAGCCCACGTGCTTTCTTCTTGCCATCCTGCGTCGCTCACTACTCATTTCGAGGCTCCAGCGTGCCAGGCTGGCCCTCGGGGACTGCTTGTTCTTTGTACGTTTCCCATAGGAGGAGCGAAGAGGCCGAGGGCTAGGAGTGTGTTCTCCAGCGCTCTGCTGGGTGGTTGGTTGACCGGAGGTGTGCCCTGTGCACGCTGCAACTGGTCGCGAAGAGTCCCGCCGTCCGCCCTGCCCTGAGGGGTTTAAAAAAGTATATACATCTTCGTTGATTGTCGAAGTAGGGTTGCCAGAGAGTTTAGATTTTCAAATACTTGTACCCATTGTCAGACCACTTCTTGCCATTCCAGAAATAAAAGATTACTAAGGACTTTTTGTTTTTTTCAAGCCTCTAAACGTCTGTGAAATAGGTGTGCCCTAGTAGCTTGGGAATACCTTGCCTATTGAGGGATCTGTCAAAAATCAGACTGTACACTATTGTTGAAAAGGGGTTGGGTAAACTGAACACCTGTCTGGTACAGTGTACGCTGTCTGGGTGAAGGGCACACTTAAAACTTGGACTCAATCTGTACAGAAACAAAGTGTGTAAACAACACATTTTTTTTTTTTTTTGGAGACAGAGTTTTACTTTGTCACCCTCGGTAGAGTGCTGTGGCGTTACAGCTCACAGGAACCTCCAACTCCTGGGCTTAGGTGATTCTCTTGCCTCAGCCTCCTGAGTAGCTGGGACTATAGGCACCCACCACAACGCCGGGCTATTTTTTTGCAGTTTGGCCGGGCGGGTTCGAATCTGCCACCCTCGGTATATGGGACTGACGCCCTACTCACTGAGCCACAGGCGACACCCTTTTTAAAATTCTTTTTTACAGTCTCATTATGTCACCCTCAGTAGACTTTGCAGCTCATAGCAACCTCTAACTCTTGGGCTTAGGAGATTCTCTTTCCTCAGCCTCCACAATGCCTGGCTATTTTGTTGTTGTCATAATTGCTTAGCAGGCCCTGACTGGGTTTGAACTCATCAGCCCCAGTGCATGTGGCTGGCACCCTAAACACTGAGCTACGGGTGCCTTTTTTAGAGGTTGGGGCACTAGAGGTACTGTATTTATTTATTTATTCATTTTTTTTTTTAGAGACAGAGTCTCACTTTGTTGCCCTTGGTAGAGTGCAATGGCTTCACAGTTCACAGCAACCTCCAGCTCCTGGGCTTAGGTAATTCTCTTGTCTCAGCCTCCTGAGTAGCTGGGACTACAGGCGCCCGCCACAACGCCCGGCTATTTTTTTGTTGCAGTTCAGCTGGGGCCGGGTTTGAACCCACCACCCTCGGTATATGGGGCCAGTGCCCTACTTGATGAGCCACAGGCGCTACCCTATTTATTTATTTTTATTTTATTTTTTATCTTTTGAGAAAGAGTCTCATTGTATCACCCTTGGTAGAGTGCTGTGGTATTCTCATTCACAGCAACCTCAAACTCTTGGGCTCAAGTGATCCTCTTGCCTCAGCCTTAGAAGTAGCTGGGACTAACGGTGCCTGCCACCACACTGGGCTACTTTTCCTAGTCTTAGTAGAGACTGGGTCTCACTCTTGCTCAGACTGCTCTTAAACTGAGCTCAAGCAATCCACCTGCCTCAGCCTCCCAGAGTGCTAATATTACAGGCATGAGCCACCACACGCCAGCAAGGTACTGTATTTATCTGACAGTTTTTACACCCACGTAGGAGAGAGAAATAACAATCCAGCTGGTCTTATATTTGACTAAGTTTGCTTCTGCCTGGGGTCCTTTACACGTGCTATTTGGGGCTGCCTGGAACTCTCCTCACACACATCTTTTCATGTCTGCTTCTTCCTTTATCTTTGCTCAAAAGTTACCTCCTTAGGTCAGGCGCTGTAGCTCACCCCTATAATCCTAGCACTCTGGGAGGCTGAGGTGGATGGGTTGCTTGAGCTCAAGAATAATTCAAGAGCAACAGGGAGACCCTGTTTCTAAAAATAGCCAGGCATTATGGCAGGTACCTATAGTCCCACCTACCTGGGAGGCTGAGGCAGGAGGATTGCTCGAGCTCAGTAGTTTGAGGTTTGTCTGAGCGAGAGTGAGACCCCAACTCATGAAAAAAAATTGGAAAACCCAGCCGGGCGCTACAGCGAGCGCCTGGGAGGCTGAGGCAGCAGGATGCCCACAGCCTGAGTCCAAGGTTGTAGTGAGCTACCATGACGCCATTGTATTCTGTCTCGACCAAAAAAAAAAAAAAAATCAAGGAAAAAAAAAAAGACAAAGTTGTAGAGTGTTGTGAAATATGATAGGATTAAGATTCATATGGCTCTTTCCAGATGTTTATTCTGAAGGAAATTATGTTTTGGGGGTTGGTTTCTGTTTTTTTTGGGGGGGGGGTTGTTCGTTTGTTTTGAGACAGAGTCTTAAGCTGTTGCCTTGGGTAGAGTGCTATGGCATTATAGCTCACAGCAACCTCCTAACTCTTGGGTTCAAGCAATCCTCTTGCCTCAGTTTTTCTTTTTTGAGACAAGAGTCTCACTATGTTGCGCTTGGTTGAGTGCGGTAGCCAACATAGCTCACAGCATCCTCCAGCTCTTGTCTCAGCCTCCCAAGTAGCTGGGACTACAGGCGCCTGCCACAACGCCCAGCCATTTTCTGTTGCAGTTGTCATTGTTGTTTAGCTGCCCCAGGCTGGGTTCGAACCCTCCAGCCTCGGTGTAAGGCTGGCACCTTAATCACTGTGCTACTGGCACCGAGCCTCAGTTTTTGTATTTAGTAGAGATGGGGTCTTTTGCTCAAGCTGGTCTCAAACCTGTGAGCTTAAGCAATCCACCTGCCTCGGCCTCCCAGCTAGGATTATAGGTATGACCCACTGTGCCCAGCCCAGAAATCATGTTTTTGGAAAAAATAATATTAGTGGAGGAAATACTGTCAGTATTGTATTAAAATTTGGAAGTGCTAAACTTTTGTTGTAGGTATAGAAGATTTAAACTCTTAGTTCATTAATCTATTTTTTAATGAAAAAGATTATAAAATATAAAAAATGTAATATTTCTATTTTTATGTGGCGTATTTGGAATGCAGAAGAAATAAAACCATTTTTTTATTTTTTTTTATTAAATCATAACTTTGTACATCGATGCATTTATGGGGTTCAGGGTGCTGCTTTGAAAACCATTATTTTAGTATTATTTAGCTCTCTCATAAATACAGCATCTTTAGCATCCAAAGAAAGGGGTAGGATTTTTAAGTACATGGGAAAGTATCCGTGGGGTTTGTTCCCTTGGTTGCAGAATCAGCTTTCTGGTCTATGTAGTGGTTTTAGTTGACAGTTAAGGCAACTATATTAACGTCATGGATAGTGTATTTGTGCAGCATATTCCTTTTAAAAAATGGTTTTCAATACATCAAAGAACGCAAGTCTCCCCTGCCCCTTTTTTTTTTTTTTTTTTTGAGACAGAGCCTGAAGCTGTCACCCTGGATAGAGTGCCATTGCATCCACAGCTCACAGCAACCTCCAGTTCCTGGGCTCAAGCGAGTCTCCTGCCTCCGCCTCCCAAGTAGCTGGGACTATAGGCCCCCGCCACAACGCCCAGCCATTTTTTGGTTGCAGCTGTCATTGTTGTTTGGCGGCCCGGGCTGAATTTGAACCTGCCAACTCAGGTGTATGTGGCTGGCGCCTTAGCCCGTTGAGCCACAGGCGCCAAGCCTGCCCTGCCCCTTTTATAGCCAGTCACTGTACATCTTCAAGATAGAATGCTTGGATAGGTATGGTTGGATTTTCCTGACTCCAAACCTGAAATCCTTAGGCCTCTTACCCTGGGAAAGTCAGGGTTCTTTTATTGTTGAATTCTTTGGGGCCTTCTCTGTGTTTATAAGATCATTTCTCTCTCCTCTCTGCCTAATTTAAAAATTATATTTATTTATTTTTTTTTTTTGAGACAGAGCCTCAAGCTGTCACCCTGGATAGAGTGCTGTTTCACAGCTCACAGCAACCTCCAATTCCTGAGCCCAAGCAAGTCTCCTGCCTCCGCCTCCCAAGTAACTAGGACTACAGGTGCCCGCCACAACGCCCGGCCATTTTTTGGTTGCAGCCTTCATTGTTGTTTGGCGGGCCCGGGCTGGATTCGAACCTGCCAGCGCAGGTGTACGTAGCTGACACCTTAGCCTATTGAGCCACAGGCGCCGAGCCTAAAAATTATATTTAAAAATTATATTTTACTGTAGTTCCTGCTTGTGTAATTTGAGTTCTGCCTTTACTAGTCCAGGAGTTTGAGCAGCTATTCTAATAAATCCTCTCTCAACTCCTGGAACTACAGGACAGAACTTAGTAAAATATTTATAAAGTGATTTAAAATCATTGATGCTATATATATGTGTGTGTCTGTATGTAAATATATGCTTTAATAATTAATGTGTCTGTGATAGGCCATTGACTTAAATGAACACTGTAACTTCATCTGAAATACAAAAGTGAATTTAGTTAATGAGCTTGTCTTTGCAATTAGATGTATCTAGAGAAAGAAAATAGTCTGGGTAGGGAGCCTCATAACTAATCCTAATACTTTGGGGACACTAAGCAGGAGGATTGCTTGAGGCCAGGAGTTCAAGATCAGCATGAGCAAGATTTTATTTCTACAAAAAATAGAAAAACTAGCTAGATATGGTGGCACATTCCTGTGCTCCCAGTCGCACAGGTTGCTATTAGCTATGAATGTACCATGGCACACTAGCCTGGGCAGAGTGAGATTTTGTCTCAAAATAAAACAAGGCCAGGCATGGTGGCTCACACCTGTAATCCTAGCACTCTGGGAGCCCAAGGCAGGTGGATTACTTGAACTCATGGGTTCCAGACCAGCCTGAGCCAGAGCCAGACCCTGTTTCTAAAAATAGCTGGGTGTTGTAGCTGGCATCTATAGTCCAGCTACTTGGGAGGCTGAGGGAAGAGAATCACTTGAGCCCAAGAGTTTGAGGTTGCTATGAGCTGTGACACCACGGCCCTCAACTGGCTGTGAAAAAGTGAGACTCTGTCTCAAAAAATAAAAAAAAAGAATTTTGTCTTTCAAAGAAAACTGTTTTTACTATTATTTTTCTTTTTTTTTCTGTTTTTTTTTTCAAATGTTTATTCTTAAATGTACAATAGGTTCCATGATAGCACTTTGTTCTAGCTATAGGTAATAAAAGATGGTATGGCATCAAAAATTATCATTGCCTCAGACATAAGCAACAACTTACTTGCCAGATTGCTTAATTCCACCTGTGAGGGGGATGCTTTTCCATTGGCTTTAGCTCCTGGAGTTTCTTCTCCTTTTTATGTTTCTGCTTGGATGCCTCATCTTTCTAGTCCATCTCATTGGCCTCCTGTTTGGGTACTTTCAGGGCCATGTTCTTTCTTGTCACCTGTGGGCCACATGAACATACTTGGCTTGGACCCAGCCCAGTTATCCGGCACACTTATCCTTCCATAATAAATCCATTTTTGCTTTTACTTTTAGTGTGTACTTCTCTTTTACTTTCCTTTGTGCTTTTGAGTTTTGACAATGAGGCAAGATCCAATATGGATTCTTAAAATTTAGTTCCTCATTATTCTTATTTTGCTATAAATGCTTGTGTAGGTGGGTATCTTGTTAACCAAGCTTTGGAAAACTAGAATATTCATTTTCTGCTCATTTACATTTTTTATATATAGGTTTACAAAGCTCCTTACTATGTTAACTTTAGCATCTTCTATGTAATAATATAGAAAAAGCTTCTTATTTCTCTGAGAACATCAAATATGATCAGATTAGAAAGGCGCTGTGGTCTTGGATACTATCGTGTTTTGGGGGGTTTTCTGAGATGAGGTCTTACTCTGTTGCTCATGGGTTAGAGTGCAATGGTATCATCATAGCTCCTTGCAGGCTCAAACTCCTGGGCTCAAGAAATACTCTTGCCTCAGCCTCTGAAGTAACTGGGACTACAGTGTACCACAACCACACCCAGCTAATTTTTCTATTTTTTTTGCAGTGACTGGGTCTCAGTGTTGCTCAGCCTGGTCTTGAACTCCTGGCCTCAAGCAGTCCACCCGCCTCTGCCTGCCAAAGTGCTAGGGTTACAGGTCTGAGCCACAATGCCCAGTCATGTATTTAGTCTGACTGCCACATGTTTACCCCTCTCTTCAGCTACTGCATTCTGAGAAAGTATTTATGGCTTCTTAGACTTTTGCTTAAATTATGTGTGCCCATTGAAATGATAATTTGATTTTCCTTGTTTTTTTTTTTTTGTTTGTTTATTTGTTTTGTTTTTTGGGGTTTTTTGAGACAGAGCTTCAAACTGTCACCCTGGATAGAGTGCTATGGCATCACAGCTCACAGCAACCTCCAATTCCTGGGCTCAAGCAAGTCTCTTGCCTCTGCCTCCCAAGTAGCTGGGACTACAGGCGCCCGCCACAATGCCCGGCCATTTCTTGGTTGCAGCCGTCATTGTTGTTTGGCGGGCCGGGCTGGATTCGAACCCGACAACTCAGGTGTACGTGGCTGGC
>CAUYRH010076776.1:0-12089 GCA_963574655.1 Perodicticus potto
TGTGGCTCAGTGGGTAGGGCGTCAGCCCCATATACCAAGGGTGGCGGGTACGAACCTGACCAGGCCAGAGTGCAACAAAAATAGAGCTGGGAATTGTGGCGGGCGCCTGTAGTCTTAGCTCCTTGGGAGGCTGAGGCAAGAGAATCGCCTAAGCCCAAGAGCTGGAGGTTGCTGTGAGCTGTGACGCCACCACACTCTACCAAGGGCAACAAAGAGAGACTCTGTCTCAAAAAAAAAAAAAAAAAAGGTTAAGCCAATGCTCATTTACAATTCTGAAAATGCCAGGGCCCTTAAGAATTATGCCAAATCTATTCTGCCTGAGCTATATAAATGAAACAACAAAGCCTGGATGATAGCACATCTGTTTACAGCATGGTTTACTCATTATTTTACTTCACTGTTGAGACTACTGTTCAAATAAAAGATTCCTTTCAAAAAGTTACTGCTCGGGCAGTGCCTGTGGCTCAGTGAGTAGGGCACCGGCCCCATATACTGGGCACCGGTCGCAGGTTCAAACCCAGCTCCAGCTGAACTGCAATAAAAAAATAGCTGGGCGTTCTGGAGGGCACCTGTAGTCCCAGCTACTTAGGAGGCTGAGGCTAAGCCCAGGAACTGGAGGTTGCTGTGAGCTGTGTGATGCTTACGGCACTCTCCCCAGGGAGATAAAGTGAGACTCTGTCTCTACAGAAATAAAAAATAAAAATAAAAATTAAGGGTGCAGGTGAAACTTAACTAAATGCAGAATATAAATGTCTTAACACAATAACTAAGAAAATGCCATGAAGGCTATGTTAACCAGTTTGATGAAAATATTTCAAATTGTATATAAACCAGCACATTGTATCCCACGATTGCATTAATGTACACAGCTATGATTTAATAAAAGAAAAGAATAAAATAAAAACAAAGGTGGTGCCTGGAGCTCAAAGGAGTAGGATGCCAGCCCCATATACCGGAGGTGGCAGTTTCAAACCCAGCTCCGGCCAAAAACTGCAAAAAAAATAAAAACAAAAATAAAAATAAATAAAAATAAAAATTAAAATAAAATCTTTAATAAAAAAAGAGGAATAATTGGAAAAATCTGAATAACGTCTGCATATTACATATAATATTGTACAAATTCTTTTTCTTGAGACTTTTGTCACCCTCAGTAGAGTGCAGAGGTATCATGGGTCACAGCAACGTCAAACTCCTTGGCTGAAGTAATTCTCTTGCCTCAGCCTCTTAAGTAGCTGGGATTATAGGCAATAAGCACAGCCCTGGCTATTTTTTTTTTTTGAGACAGTGTCTCACTATGTTGCCCCCAGTAGAGGGCCGAGGCATCACAGCTCACAGCAACCTCAAACTCTTGGGCTTAAGTGATTCTCTTGCCTCAGCCATCTGAGTAGCTGGAACTACAGGTGCCCACCACAACACCCAGCTATTTTTTTGTTGCAGTTGTCATTGTTGCTTAGCTGGCCCTGGCTGGGTTCAAACCTGTCAGCCTCAGTGTATGTGGCCAGCACTGTAGCCACTGTGCTATGGGTGTTGAGCCACACTGGCTTTTTTTTTTTTGGCAGTTTTTGGCCAGGGCTGGGTTTGAACCCGCCACCTCCAGCATATGGGGCTGGTGCCCTACTCCTTTGAGCCACAGGTGCCGCTCCACACTGGCTTTTTTTTTTCTTTTTTAGAGACAAGGTTTCACTCTTGCTCAGGCTGGTCTTGAATTCCTGAGCTCAAGCAATCCACCCACCTCAGCCTCCCAGAGTGCTAGGATTACAGGCGTTAAGTCACCACATCAGCTGTACAAATGTTAATTTGTAATTTTTATAATTATTCTGTACATAAAGAAAATACTTTTTTTTTTTTTTTTGACACAGAGTCTCATTATGTGAGCCCTCATAAAATGCTATGGCATCATAGCTCACAGCAACCTCAAACTCTTGGGCTTAAGAGTGATTCTCTTATCTTTGTCGCAGTTGTCATTGTTATTTAGCTGGCCTGGGACGGATTCAAACCCACCAACCTCAGGGCATGAGGCCAGCACTGTAACCACTGTGCTACGGGCACTGAACCAAGAAAATATTTTTAGTTTTATGAAATGAACACTGAGGTATTCAGAGATAAAGGGGACTTTATTTCTTTATCTTTTGAGATAGGGTTCTCACTCTGTTGCCTGGCATCATAGCTCACAGCAACCTCAAATTCCTGAGCTCCAGCGATCTTTCTGACTCAGTCTCCCAAGAAGCTGGGACAACAGGTATGTGCAACCACACCCAGGTAATTATTCTGGGCTTTATTTTTTTTTTGTAAAGACAGAGTCTCACTTTATTGCTCTCAGTAGAGTGCCATGGCATCATACAGCTTCACAGCAATCTCAAACTCTTGGGCTTAAGCAATTCTCTGAAATTACCTCAAAAGAAATAAAAATTTCAGGGTGGTGCCTGTGGCTCAGTGAGTAGGGCGCTGGCCCTATACGCCGGAGGTAGTGGGTTCAAACCCAGCCCCGGCCAAAAACTGTAAAAATAAATAAATAAAGCTCTTTTTTGTAGCATGAACACTTGCAATGTTGTTTGATTAAATGTAAGACAGTTCATCTAAAAAAAACAAAAAAAGAAAGAAAGAAAAATTTCAAAATTAACAAAAGATAGCTGGGTGCGGTGGCTCATGCCTGTAATCCCAACACTCTGGGAGGCCAAGGCGTCACAATAGGTGGACAATGTGATGGGTGCCTGTACTCCCAGCTACTTGGGAGGCTGAAGCAAGAGAATTACTTAAGCCCAAGAGTTTGAGGTTGTGGTGAGCTATGATGCCACAGCATTCTACCCAGGGTGACATAGTGAGAGTGTCTCAAAAAACAAACAAACAAAAAATAGCCAGTGTTGTGGCCAGTGCCTGTAATCCCAGCTACTTCAAAGGCTGAGGCAAGAGAATCACTTGAGCCCATGAGTTTGAGGTTGCTGTGAGCTATGATGCCACAGCATTCTACCATGGGCAAGAAAATGAGACACTGTCTCAAAAAAAAAAAAAAAATTAACAAAAGATAATGTGTAAAGCAACACCTTAAACTCTGGTAAAGGAGTAGGTGTTCCTTTAAGGACTGAGAGGAGGAGGTCATAAGGACTTACTTCAAGCCTAAGAGGATACTAACAGCTGAAGAGGTTAGAAATTAGTAGAGTGAGAAGGTCAAAACCAACTATTTCATTTTTCCCAATATAGCTTATTCCTGGAATAGAGCCAGAAGGGACTAGAGGAGTGGCAGTCAGGGCACTGTATTTATGTGTAAAATCAGGCTGGAATTCAAAGATCCAAACAGTATAGTGCTATGGCTATTCTTCAGGGAATCAATTCACTTGAACACAGGCAAATAACATGTTTATAAAGCATGTCTTGCACTCCTTGTCTAATTGTAGAGGAGATTTTCTACTGTAAATGGTGACTCCTCAAATATGGGTTGTCTTGACAACTGAGGACAGCAATACGTAGAGGGGCAGTCTTTGGACTCTCACAAGGCTTTGGGAAGCTTGTTTACCTGGCCTTATGCCTCTCTGGGATGAACAGAACATAGGAGAAAGCATTTTCCTTGAATCATAAATCCAATTAACTGTGGCTACAAAATTGAAAAGCTCCATCTCCTACCGTTCTATGACATAAAAGTTGTCTCCATCATCTCCTTGGTCAATGACATGCTCATCAACTTTGACTATCCTTTCAAACATGGCATCGAGGACTTGAGAAAGCTGTTCCTGCAGGGTACACATAAGGAGGAAAGATGGGTTTTACATTTGCTTAAAAAAGGCAATGTCCATCCTTATGCCAGTTTGTTACTATATAACAGAAATCCTTATACCAGACTGTTCCCATACCAGACTGTTCAGAAACTTACAGCCTACCTGAAACAAATGTTTTCCTGGAACCATTCAGCCTTGCACTTCCATGGCACAACTGCCAAACATTCTGGGGCAGTACTGTTTTGAAAAAGCTTTTCACAATTTATAAAAAAGTACATTATCTGGGGAGGCGCCTGTGGCTCAGTGAGTAGGGCACTGGCCCCATACACCAAGGGTGGCGGGTTCAAACCTGGCCCCAACCGAACTGCAATACTTTTAAATACTTTAAAAAGTACATTATCTAAATCATGGTAAATATTCTCTTAGCCATACCCACATGATTATCACCTGCCTTGAGGGCTCCAGTAGTTATGTCACCTGTAAAGTCATGTGCTGCCACCTTCCTACAGATGTTGGCCTTCACAAGATCATCAAATCTACAGGGCTGTGATGGCACTGGTGGTTATCTCATGGACGTGTACAATTGCCTCTGACTAGCCAAACACATCACATAACTTCACTGAACTTCTGTATCTTCATATTTAAGAAAAGCTAAATGCAATGGTGCATGGTTATAATCCCAGCTCAGGAGGACTGTTTGAGGCCAGGAGTTTGTGACCAGATTGGGCAACATACCAAGACCTCCTCTTAAAAACAAAAGAAAAATGGGCGGCACCTGTGGCTCATCAAGAAGGGTGCCGGCTCCGTATACTGAAGGTGGTGGGTTCAAACCTGGCCTTGGCCGAACTGCAAACCAGAAAAATAGCCGGGCGTTGTGGCGGGTGCCTGTAGTCCCAGCTACTAGAGAGGCTGAGGCAAGAGAATCCCCTAAGCCCAGGAGTTGGAGGTTGCTGTGAGCTGTGTGACGCCACGGCACTGTACTGAGGGTGATAAAGTGAGACTCTGTCTCTACAAAAAAAAAAAAATTTTTTTTGACTCAGGGACTGCAGCTCAGTGACTAGGCTGCCAGCCACATATACTGAAGCTGGTGAGTTAGATCCTGGCCCAGGCCTGCTAAACAATGATAACTGTAACCAAAAAATAGCCAGGCATTGTGATAGGTGCCTGAGGTCCCAGCTACTTGGGAGGCTGAAGCAAGAGAATCACTTAAGTCCAAGAGTTTGAGGTTGCTGTGTGCTGTGATGCCACAGCACTCTACTAAGGGTGACATAGTAAGATCATGTCTCAAAAAAAAAAAAACTTTTTTAAAAAGGGTACAATAACATTTACAGCTCCTCAATTTTTAAGACCAAAGAAGAAAAAAATCTAAGGGAAGCATTTATTAAACAAGTACTCAATAAATGGGATCTATTATTAGATAGCTAATATTGTTTCATTTATATACAACACCTTACAATTACTTACCAACATTACCTGCCATAACCAGAAGATAATTCTAGCAATAAATAAACAGTCCTATTAAATTCTAATGAAACAGGGAATTCTGGGAAGATGGCCCGACTGGTAGCAAACCTCAGCAGAGGCTCCTGACCAGAGGGAGAAAAGCTGGACAGAATCGGACTCTATGAAGCCAAAGGTGGGGAGCTGAGCCAAGAAAGAAGTTCAGCAAGCTGTAACTCCAAGGAAGAGCATTCAAGAAAACAAATAACAGGTACAAAGCCTAATGACTAGAGGATGGGAGACCCCTCTCCCAAGCAGGAGGCCCGCTGCAGGCTATCTGCCAGTGAGCAGGGAACAAAAGACCTCTCATTTTACCTGGCTGGAGAGAGCCACTAAGCACCAGGATGGTCTTTTTCTCCAGGGAGGTCCCACTTACAAACCTAGACACCACCCCACCAGGCATAAAATTGAAGTTGTTTTCTCCCCACAAGTCTAAACTCCCATTCCATCCTTCTCCCCTCTTGCATGGTGGTCTGAAGTTCTGCCCCCTGCAGAGTACACAGTGTTTGGTCTTTCCCTGAGAGATCTGGGCATAGTGTGGACCACCAACCATCAGGACAGAATCTGTGACTAATGGGAAAGAAAGAAGTTGCGGGAAGAAAGGGACACTCAGAGGGAGGAGGAGGAGCAGTCCCCTGGTTATGATTATGCCTGGCCAGTGGTGGTGTTGACCCTAGGTTTGGGCTGTGTCTGGTGGGATGGGGTGCAGAACCCCTGGCTCTGACGGTACCCACAGCAGGAGAGTGGTTGCCCCATGTGGACTTAGTTCGGCAGCAGGGTGGTCCCCAGCCCCTGCTGGGCCTGCAGGCAGAGGCTTACCCTCTATTACTGAGGGATTCTACTGTATTTCGGAGCTCCTCAACTAACTTTTTCGTTTCCTTGAGCTCTGCTATCTCCTTTCTCATTATGTACATATCTTTGATGACTCTGTCCTTGAATTCATTAATTTCTTGACAATCTTTGGAATTCAATTTCTATCTTTTCTTCCATTCTATTTATCTTATTTGCCATCCATATTCTGAATTTGATTTCTGACATTTCAACCATTTGCTATGCATTGCATCTTCAGTTGTATCATCTTTGTCATTCTTTGGGGGAGGTGTTGATCTACACTGGTTATTCACATTGCCGGAGTTTTTCAGTTGGTCCCACCCCATGTTTATTTCCCAATGTTTTGTTATTAGAACTGGTAGGGTGAAATTGAATTGGGGTTCCCAGGTAGTAGAGATAATCAGCCCCTTACCAAAGTGCTAGGCCTTATGATTGTTGCTTATCGCCTACCACTTTACGAAGTCCCCTTTCAGAGTTTTTGTCAGAGACTCTGAGGACCTACTTGGTGAGCTAGCACAAACTGGTTCTGTTTTGAAATTAGCCAACCTCTACCCTATCCTAAGAAGCCATGGTATTAGGTTTAAATCTTAGCTGTGGGTATAGACAGCTGTACCTCCCTGCCCCCATCCTTTAGTTCCACTACAGAACTTCCAAAGTCAACCTCAGATTGTCCCTTGCTGGACAACCCCAGATTCAAGTTGCAATCAAACTGTCTTGGGCAATACAAACTCTTCCCAACAGAGAGGGATCCAAGTGTCTCCAACAGCTCAATTGGAGCCAGGGGTCCACAAGTTGGAAGATCTTCAGAGCATGAAACTTAGTGAAAGAAAGCCAATCTCATAAGAGGATTCTATGTATATAACTTCCTCAAAATGACAAAACTACAGAACTGGGAGGACAGATTAGTGATTGCCACCAGGGGCCAGGAATGAAGTCAGAATGGTGAAACACTCTACAGTAGTGATGGTAGTGATTACAGTATAGTACACATGAGGTCAAATTGCAGAGAAGTCACACACACACACACACACACACACACACACAATGAATACATGTTCAAAATGTGAAAACTGAATGAGAACTATAGTCTAGCAATAATGCTCAGTCCCATTTCCATGGTTTTGTAATGTATTGCTGTTATATGAGGTGTCACCAATAGGAGATGATGAGTGGAAGACTCACCAACAGACTCTTTCTGCTTTTTGCAACTTTAGGTGAATATAAAATCATTTCAAATAAAAAGCTAAGAAGAAAAGTAGCAGTAAAAAGATTGGAAACAGCCCAGCATCTACCCACAGGGGGACTCATCCAACAAAGCATAGTACATCCCACTTTGCCCTGGTGGCAACCATGAAAACATAAGGACTGTGTCTATGTGGTTAAGGTTCCAGGCACAGGAGAGAAGGCACTTCCTACTGTCACAGAAAGAAGAGAAACAAGAACGGACCATAGACACATATTTCCTTCTTTTTATAGTAGAAACAGGAAGGACAACTCAGAAGCTAAGGCAATGAGTAAGGAAGGTAATGAGTGGGAAGCGAAGAGACTAGATAGGAGCAAGACTGCATTGAGAAAGACTTTATAGTTTTAAGGTCTTAGTTGTGTAAATCCTGACATTATCAACATCTTCAATTAAATTAAAAGAACAGAAACCCTAAAACTGGAACGCAAATAAATCTAAAGCATACCAATTTGATACTATAACCACAGGAGATAAATAACTAACTTACAAACAAAATACTTTGACTATATTCCTCAGTGACCTCTACCCTGACTGCCAAAACAAGTGCAAAGAAAATTGAACTTTCATATGATAATGGAGGAGCAGAATACTCAAGAGAAAGACAAAATATCACATTGAAATTTGCATACAGTCAGTCAAATCCATGAGAACACAACCCAATTTAAAACTGGGCAAGTTACTGAAAGCTGCATCTTACCCCTAGGAGTCAAACACTTTATAAATGTTCTCACTCACTTATCAATACAACTATATAAACCAGGCACTATTTTCATTCCATTTTCTCGGAGAAGAGTGAGGCAGAGGTTGGGTAAATGAGTCCCCAAGGCCACACAGCTAAGGACAGAACCAGGCAGTGCAGGGTGTGGAATCTACCCACAAATAGAACTGTTCTTCTGACCTGTGACTACCATGCAGAAACAGAGGGGAAGTGAGGAGAAGGTGGCCACAGCCCTGGGTGAAGAAGGAAGGGAGAAAATCAAGGCTGCTTAGATATTAGCCCTGGTCACCTTCCCTCAAAGCTCTGCACTCAACCTTCATCCTCAGTTCTGCCTCTCCTCCAATCCCAGATGGTTCTGTTACCAACTGTTCGATTCTTGCTTCAAGTCAACTTCTTTTTGTTTTTGTTATTTTTTCATTTCTGGTCTTTTTTTATGGTTGTGTTAGGATGTTAACTTCAATTTGCAGTGCTTATTCCAGTCTTCATTAGTCTTATGGTTATTCATTGTTGAGTGTGCAAATTTTATAGCAAAAACTATTGTTTTGTATTCACTGAATTTTTAACAAGGTTTCAGGTCGAGTGTGTTGTTGTTTTCTGACTCTCTTTCATTCTTGTGGACAAGGTTTCTAGCTCGAGCTCTCCCTCTTCTGTCCATTCGGCCCAGTTTTGTGCAGATTCCTAAATAGGTGGTGTTGATGGTGGCTGAAGGATGTGGCAAAGGGTTGGAATGTCTTTATTCTCTTTGCTTTGTGCAAGATTCTTAAGTTCTTTAATTATTTGCTTTAATAGTCACATTTCTAAGAGATGCCATCTATCTTTATTATCTGCTTCTCCCACAAAAACAATTTTTTGGCAAGTTTCCCACATCTGATCTTACATTTTCAATATTTTCCCAGTGTTGTGAAATATCAAGTTCTAAACTGTGTTCAGCACTCTGGCATTTATCTTTGCAGTTTTAGATTAATGTCTGAGTCAATTGATGCACTTTATTATTTTCTTTTTCACATATGTTTTAAAGACTAATCTCCTACCCTGCACCAGAAGTATTCAATGGTAAGCTGCAGCAAGACCTCTGTTGAATTATTTTTTTTCTCTATGTACAGGTAATTTGAGGGTTATGGTAATTTGTGTCTTCTGGAGATGCTGAATATTGTCTGTCTATACATACAATGAAAAGTTATTCAACCTTAAAGAATAAAATGCTAAAATACATAATGACATGGATGAACCTCAAGTTCATTATGTTAAATGAAATTAGCAAGTCGCACAAGGATAAACGTGGCATGATTCCACTTATATAAGGTATATAAAGTTGTCAAGGTGATGGAATTATAGCATAGAATGATGATTGCTGAGGTTGGGGAGAGGGGGAAATTGGGAAGTAGCTAGACAAAGAGCATAAAGTCTCAATTATGCAAGCTGAACAAATTCTAGAGATCTATCACAATACATTGCACCTATCATTATTTTCATGTTAAATTTCCTTACTATAATAAAACTACTTAAAAATAGCAAATTAGGTGCAAAAATACATAAAAATAATACATATAATGAACAACTGACATTTATCCCAATAAAGGTTACTTAACATTAGAAAGTAAATTATCGTATTTATAAACCATGGGTGTGAAAGGACATGATCTCAATAGATAGAATAAATCATTTAGTATAAACATATACACACCCTAATAATATTTTCCATCAAATTAGGAATAGGAGATTTTACTCAACCTGATAAAGGCCATTCGTGAAAATACTAGAGCTAAGATTAAGTACAAAGATGATAAATTGAGTGTTTATGCTATAAGATAAATAGCTACACAAAGATGTCTATGCTTAAAACTGATATTCAACTTTTATTGGATGTTCTAGTGATGGTGATTAGGCAAGAAAAAGGAAGAAAGGCATTCAGTTTTTTAAAAAATGAGACAAAGCTGTCTTTATTCATCTTAGCAGTGTATCCAGTGGAATCTAAAATAAGTAAGTTTAGACAGGTTGCAAGATTAAAGATTCATATGAAATCAATTGTAATTGCAAATAAAAAAATAAAAAATTTAAATTGGGAAATACGATTTATAGTAACTAAAAAATAGAATACTTGAAGAAATCTCATAAATATGTAAACCTGAATACTAAAAACTGTAAAATTTTGCTGAATATAATTTAAATATATTGAGGTACAAGACATATACTTTGGTTAAGGATAAAAAGACTCAGAAATAAAAAGGCATTAAATATTTAATACACTTAACATGGATGAATATGAAAATAACTATGTCGAGTGAAAAATTCACCGCCTGCCACCTGCCTGGGCTGGGGATCCCGCCGGGAAACCCGCGTAGCTTCAATCCACCCCCTGCTGGGATTCGGCCCCTGTTCACAACAGACAGGGACTCCAAAGGGCCTTGGCTTGCAGGCCTCCATGGCCAGGGACTCTGCCGGGACCCCCTTACGGCTCTGATCCATGCCTCGCCAGGACTCGGCCCTTCGCAGGAGCAGCCAAGCACTCCTCCAGGTCTCAGCTCGCCGCTTGCTGTAGCCAAGGACTCTGCCGGGTTCCCCATGCAGCTCTTATCTGCACCCCACCAGACTTCGGCCCACTGCACTCAGCGGCCTGGGACTCCACTGGGCATCGGGACACCCACTGCTGTGGCCAGGGACTCACCCGGGACTCCTGTGGGGCTCCAATCTGCACCACAGCAGGCCTCAGCCAGCCAACTGCAGTGGCCAGGGACTTTGACAGGATGCTCAAGAGGCTCTGCGCCATCCCGCATGGGGACCCCAACTCGGCTCCATGCCATAGCCCATCAGGCCTCCATCTGCCACCTACACCAGCCAGGGATTCTGCTGGAAACCCACCAAGCCTCCACCGCCCTGCCCAGGCCAGGAACTTGGGGAGCCATGCACAACCCGCATCCTCCCCTACACTCTCTGCCTCCACACTTGCTCCACCCAGCTGGCCAGGGACTCAGGAAGCCACCCTATCTGTGCCCTCCTTCGAAATCCCTCCTCCCAGCCAGAGACTGCTGGAGGTGCAGGCTCCCTTCGGAAAGGCCACCAGGTGCTGGGTACTCCCAGAACTGTGTGCACCATCCCACGCCCTGCTGCTTGATTCGAGGGGTGCAACACTCCAGAGCTGTTTCCACAGCCAGAACTCCCTGGCTGGGCATTCCCAGAGGAGCTACACAAGGTCACTCCCTACAAAGATCCAGCAACAACAGAGTGATCCTGCCTGGGTTTGATCTGGGAGAGACACCTCCCCAACTCTGAGGACAGTCATAGGCAACAGTGAAAAATATTCATGAGGTGGAATCAGCAGAAAAACTCTGGCAATATGAATAATCAGAGTAGATCAACTCTCCCAAAGAACAACAAGGTAGATACAGCACAAGATCCCTTGCATAAGCAAATGGCCGAGATGTCAGAAATCGAATTCAGAGGCTGGATAGCAAATAAGATCAGCAGAATGAAGGAAAAGATGGAATTAGAATTTCAAGCAGTAATCCAAAACATGACCCAAAATACATCTTAAGAATTCAATGAATTCAAAGACAAAATGACCAAAGATTTTCACACATGAGACAAGAAGTTGCAGCCCTCAAAGATCTGAGAAATACAGTAGAATCCCTCAGTAACAGAATGGAGCAAGCAGAAGAAAGGATTTCTGACATGGAAGACAAAGTTTTCGAACGCTCCCAAACTTCCAAGGAGGAAGAGAAATGGAAGTTAAAAATGGATCATTCTCTCACACAGCTCTGGGATAACTCAAAGAAAACCAATATTTGCCTTATAGGGATACCTGAAAACGATGAAGTGGCATCACAAGGCGTAGAGTCTCTTTTTTATGAGATTATGAAAGAGAACTTTCCAGACATGCCAAGAGATTCTGAAATTCAGATAACAGACAGCTTCAGAACCCCAACATGACTCAACCCGTATAAGACATCCCGCAGGCACATCATTATTAACTTCACTAAAGTTAATATGAAGGAGAAAATTCTGAAAGCAGCCAGATGTAAGAAATCCATTACCTACAAGGGGAAGAATATTAGAATAACTGCAGATCTCTCTGATCAAACCTTTCAAG
>CAUYRH010076778.1:0-48457 GCA_963574655.1 Perodicticus potto
TTACAACTTGAACTTCACCTTGGATGTGAGAACAATGTAACTGCAAAATGTATACCCTCATATTAATTGTACTAGAATGTATATTGCAGCCCAATTCATAATTGCTAAGTCATGGAAGAAGCCCAAGGGCCCATCGACCCATGAATGGATTAATAAATTGTGGTACATGTATACCATGGAATATTATGCAGCCTTAAAGAAAGATAGAGACTTTACCTCTTTCATATTTATATAGATGGAGCTGGAACAATATTTTTCTCAGCAAAGTATCTCAAGAATGGAAGAAAATGTATCCAATATACTCAGCTCTACTATGAAACTAACTTATAGCTTTCATATGAAGGCTATTGCCCAATTATAGCACAAGAATATGGGGAAAGGGGCAAGGAACGGGAGGGAAGAGAGGAGGCTGCGTGGAGGGAGGGTAATTGGTGGGGCCACACCTACAGTGCATCTTAGAAGGGTA
The DNA here is from genome assembly GCA_963574655.1 of Perodicticus potto. Classification (NCBI taxonomy): domain Eukaryota; kingdom Metazoa; phylum Chordata; class Mammalia; order Primates; family Lorisidae; genus Perodicticus; species Perodicticus potto. The sequence continues at coordinate 467 of CAUYRH010076778.1, forward strand.
CAGGCAAAACTTACTAAACGTGGAATACAAATGTCTTCATACAATAACTAAGAAAATACCATGAAGGCTATGTTAAACAGTTTCATGAAAATATTTCAGAATGTATATGAAAGCAGCACATTGTACTCCTTGATTGCACTAACATACATAGCTATGGTTTAATAAAAAAAATTTAAATAATAAAATCTTCTAGAATTTTGAAAAAAATGAGATTCTTGTATGCAAAAAAAAAAAAGAAATATAAAAAGAAAGTCTATCATCCAGTTTCTTATACAATAGAGTAAGCTATGTTTCTGTGTTATTCTAAAGTTTGCAATCTCTGTGGTCATATGAAAATATGAAAGATTAAATCATGATAATTTATATCATAAGGAGAATTAATTCTTATACATTCCTTCTTCCCACCTTTTCCTTTCTTTCCATTTTTAACTTTTTAAATATTTACTTCTCCCATTCATATTTTAGCCAAGATGTTAGATATAATTGAAGGATGTTGCTGTGAAAAGAGATACATAGAAAGCAAAAAATGCTTACTTTTTCTCCATGTTAGTCTAAATATGATATTTTATATTTGTATAATAATTTATATGCAAGTGAAAGAATAACTAGCAATACATTTCCATTATATCACACAATTGGAAATATCCATGATTTTCTTTAACTTTTACAAAAATCTTACGTGAAATATTTTGTAAGGTATGTTTTTTAAAATATAGGTAAAAAATTAAGTCTCAAAATATTTGAAAAAAATAAGGTAATACAAACAACCTGAGTTAAGAAGTTGCAATGAAAATAAAAGTGAAGGGTCTGGTCTGAGGGATCAACATAGATGTCCTTTTGTCAATTCAGATGGACCTTAAAGTTAAGGGGAAAAAGTTATGTACTCAGGCCAAGCGCCTAAGATTTGTTTACAATGCAACTCCCTAAATTCCAACAGCTGCAAGAAAATCACTCTCTTACTGAACTACCTTAAAATAGGAGCAATAAGGCGAAATACCAGAATTCAAATATCCTAGCTCTCATTTATTATTAACCAATTGAAACCAGTCCAAAATGAAAGAAGACAGAATTAGCAGACAAGGACACTGAGAACAGATGAAAGACTTGTATGTTGGCTCAGTGCCTATAGCTCAGTGAGTAAGGCACTGGCCACATACACCAAAGGTGGCAGGTTCGAACCTGGCCCGGGCCTGCTAAACAACAACTACAACCATTTATTACAATTCTGATTGAAGAGGGCCCAGCCTTGCAAATATTCTTTCTAGATAAACAATGGCAAACTTCAAGCTAATTCAGCCAGTTTATAGAGACAGCACACAAACTATGTTTGTGCCCCTATAGTTCATCTTTTGACATAAAAATCCAAATTCTACCTCATTTTACTGTTAAAATCCTGCCAAAGTAAACATGGGATGTATGCTACATTTATGTTTACCTATTACATATGTACTTAACTCCCCTTATAAATATGTGTAGATTGTCCACTGAACTGCTGACTATCCATGATTCTTTTACATAACAGAGTCCTCTTGAAACATAAAAAGCAACCTCTCCTTTCCCTCTTCAAAGAGAGAGCCCCTTTAAATGATACCCGAGACAGCCTCTTCCTGATTTGCAAACTGATGTCTCCAATTAAATTCTCCTTTTTACTTTTTAACTTTCCTCATGGCCATTTGACCAACAAGGAAAAATAGTGAAGACAATATAAAATAAATAAAAACTTTAAGAAAATTATCAGAAAAGCAAATCTTAAATTACTTATATAAGCCTTAAGCTTATAGTGAGTATCTCCTAATTCTTAAACAGTTTATAATATCCATGTAAGAAATGTGAAATACTTCATTTTAAGCAAAAAGCGTATTTTCCATAATGGAGCTAATGTCCCCCTAATTGACTTTCAGCATGAAATAGCCTTTCCAATGAACCCTTATTACTCTGCTCTTTCTGCATGTGATTTGACATGCAGGGATGAAAGAGATATGAATCCTAACAGTGTTTGTTTTCCTGCGAGGGCTTTTCAATGTAGTGCTGTTACCCCAACATTATTAAATCTGAGTTTCCAGTTACCATTTGAAATTACACCCAAGTTTGCAAACAGATTCTTACATTCTATTTTCAATAAAGTTTCATTTTCTGCCTCTCATAATTCAATAAGAAACACTGGATTTGCCAAGAATTTTCTTTACGTTTGGAAAGAAACCAACATTGGAAAAGGTTTAGCAGCTGGCACTAATGAAATGAAATTGAATTAACTCAATGCAATTGAATATATTCAATGAAAATAGCGCCACACAATAGCATTAGTTGGTCTCCTTGCTGAATTAATGTAATTTTGAAAATATGTTTCACTGATTATTATGTTTTGTTATTTTCATGGTACTAAATTCCACTGAAAACTGGCATTCTTCCCTTTTCAGAGAAAATAAACTTTGGGATTAGAGCTATAGCTCCTTGGTTCAGTAACACTCTAAGCTATGGACTGGTTTATGCTTTTATCTCACATCGTTCTTCTGAAATACTCTTAATATGTTTAGGATTCCATGCCTGTCAGGCAGTAGGCAATAACTAAGAGATATTATTATATCAGATGCCAATCAGGTTATTGTCTGGTTGATTATGGTTAAGCTATATTATTGCAGGGTCCTTAGTTGCAAGATTCTTTTGGAAAAGTAGTTTAATATTTTTGTTAAGATGACTAGCTATATAATGCAAATATTAAGATTTAAAAAAAATATATTAAAAATGTTTGCTTTTTACTTTCATTCAGGATTTGCATTCAAAGTACTACATCTAAACTCATTAGACGATATGTGCAGAGTCCTTGAAAAATTAGAGATAATTTAATTCTGAGAAGTCATTGTAGAAAATCCTGGGAAGAGGATTTATTTGCTTTACCAAAAATTAGATCAAAGTGAACACCTCAAAGCCACAGAAGCTTTACCTAGAACCAAATTTCTCTACATATTCCCCCCCATGTTGGATGAATCTCACACAATTTGCAATCCCAGTAGCCCAGCTATAAGACAAATATTCTCAAAACATAGCGCAATATGAAATAAAAAGTATTTTATTTTTCTTACAGTTGTTACATTTGGAAAAGTTTGACTGAGACAACTCTTCTCTGCTTCAGTTAGTCATCCACTGATATAACTCACATAATGACTAACGGGCCTCCTTGAAAATTGACTCGAATTCAGCTAAGGAGCAGATGCTATTTGTCAGGGTATGTTCATATGGGCCCATTGGCCTCAGTGCTTTTCCACATGGGCCCCTCAGGCTCTCATGCTGTGATAGGTGTATTTCTAAATGAAGTGTCTAAAAGAGTGTCTAAAAGAACCTGGTGGAAGCAATAGAATATTTTGTGACTTAGCCTCAGAAGTGACAGAGTGTCACTATCACTGTACCAAACAGCCCATTAAAACCCAAGGATAAGGAACATGGAACCAAGATTTCAAATGAAGAAGTACCAAACTTATACTGCATTAAGACCACGTGGGGTTGAAGATGTTCTGCCAGCCATTTTTGGAAAATATAGCATCATAGTTTGATCACTGACAGTAAAAATTTAAATCCCTTCCCCACGTAAATTACATTCTTTCTTTCTCCCAGATCTATCCCATTGCAACATTAGATTGAAGTCCAGAATCTATCTGGGTAATGTTACCCCAGTACAGCTTTTTAAATACCATGTTTCTTGATCTGGAAGAATTAAGAACTAATAAGATATATTCTTATTCACCACACACATACAGTGCTAGCACAGGTAATGGGGATAGACAGTCAGGACACTGTTATTCATAAAGGGGGAAATTTGAAAAACACAGCAGTTAGCAGTCTATACAAAATCTGAAATAAAGGTAAGCATGTATTGTCAGCTCCTCAATTAGGGCTCAGGTTTAATGCCTGGAATTTGTTTTCTATATCACTTTTGTCCATTCTCTGAACTACTGCTTTTATTCACTGAGTCACTTTCCTTCTCTTTAAGAAATAATGTTTGTAGTTTTCGCTGCCTGCTTCCTGCCATCAGTTGTTTGGGAGACTAAGGCAACTTTTTCTTTAATACTGTCTCTGATATTTATAGTCCAAACTAGTGTCATTTCTTCAAAAATGTTTAGGATTTTTGCCTATTAATTTATCACTCACTCTATTAGATAAAAGTTATAGTCATACTTTCATGAAAACCCTTCTTTATCTCTACTGTTCATTAAATTTCTGTGGATCAATGGCCTTAAGATTCCTATAGGCCTGATTGTTTAGTGAAATTGTTTGTGAGACATGCTCTTAGATCTTTCTTAGAGACTCTTTGATAGGACCTGTGAGCATCATTGAAAGTGTTTCTGAGATCTTAAAGGACCTCACAGATCTATTCTAAGTGGGATTTTTGCCTGGAAGCCATTCCTAAATTCACAGTTTTCTGCTTTTATTCCAAGCTCCTGAAGTCAGTATACAGGGTAATCATAAAGTTTGTGTGCAACAGTAAACCATTTTAAATTGCATATGAACTTTATGGATACCCTGTATGCCCTTCAATTTTTGCTTAAATATTAAATATTTGTCTTTTTCCTTTTTTTTTCATGTTTTTTAAGCTTATGCCTTGCTTCTTATATTTCCCTATGAATAGCTAAAATAAGCAGGTCAGTGCTTCAAAAACCTCTCCCCATATTTTCTTCACCACCTCTTTAAGCTCACTAAGTACATATCTGTCCTATGTTCTGCCCTATTGCAGTGAAAGAGTTGCCAAACTTTCAGCACTATATAACAATGTCCCTTTTCTTTCAGCCTCTAATAACTTTTTTCTTAACTTTTCTTTAAGCCCTCACTGCAGACACTCTCCTTAGGATTTCATTAATAATTTATTAGGAATTTGGGGGGGTGCATCGACACCATGGTTACAAAGCCAGTGCCACTATCTTGGTTTTGAAGTCCAGTACCACTCTCAGTACCAAACTCTTTTACAGCTTTTTATTTCTGTAAAAGAAACTACCCTCCAATCTTAATAGCATAAAACGATAATAACACAATTTATTGCTGGCCACAACGACTTAGGTACCTTCCGCATGTAAACTGTATTCTGTTTTTCTCCAAGGTCTATCCCAGATATGCAACTGGGCAGGACTTAGTGGGATGTCAGTGCTGGCAGACAGCTGGGAATTTTATCAGCGCTGAGGGGCTCAGATCTGTGTTTCTTCCCATGCAGATTTCTCCACAGATTGCTTAGGCTTCCTCACAGCCTAAAGGTTGGGTTCAAAGAATGAGTACTGTAAGAGGAATAGGAAGAAAAACAAATCTATATAATCTAGTCTAAGGAAAACTTATTGAATTTAATAATATAGTTAAAACCTGTCTCATTTTACTGTCACCATTGCTCTAGAAGAGGAACAAAAATGAACTCCTCAATGAAAGATATGCCAAGTTCACTTTGTAAAAACAGCACATGTAATGGGACGTATTGCCACATTGACGGTAATCATTTTATCAGACTGTACAGAGGCTTGGTCAATGAGCTACATACATAATAATATAATGATAATTGTCAATGCGCTTTTGAGTCGAAAATAAGGCTCTTCTATGGGTCTCCTTATTTTGCTCAACTTACTAGCCTGCATTTCTCCGTGTATCTTTTCTTTCCCAAAAAAAGGATGTCAACTTGGATACACATTAGTAATTATATAAAGGGAATGTCAGTTTTGCCTTTTTAGAAAATTTTCTTACTTGATTTTTTAAAAACTTATCTAAGAAGGCTTAAAATTTGTATCACAGTTTTATACCTCACAAGATGAAAATAAGAATAGTCTTCGATACGTGGTATGTGCCAGTATTTCCCCTTCCTTCTGAAAACTAAAGACAATTTTTAGCAACTTCCTTTCAAAAAAGGGTTTAAAAAAAATTTTTTTAAAAAGGGTCTAAACTTAACATATTTTCTTGGAACTTATTTCATTCTTTTCCCTTTATAAATCTTAAAATCCCCAGAATACAAACATAATCAATTCCTACGAAATGGCTTGTTTAAGCCAAAAGCAGACTTGATATCTTAAAATTAGTTTCTCTAAGCGTAGTACTTTTAATGTAAAGTCAAATTTTAGATTGATTTTAATTGGAGCTATTTATTATATAATATTTTTATGACAGTTTTGTATAATAACATGACGGACACCAAAATATGCAAATACACATATCCACATATATATACACACACATATACACATATCCACATATATATACACACACATAACACAAATATAAGCGTTTGTGTGAATAGATATATACACATATGAATGTGAGGTATAACCTATAACCAAACTCTATGAAAGAATTAAAAATATTTTCTTTCTGAGAGAGAAAGTTGCTAAACATGAGTTTAGCAGTTAGAAAATGATTTGTTCACATGTTTGTTTCTTAATGTCTTATACAGGCCTATGTATGCCAACGTGTTACCTTGGACTAAAATTTAAAAACGGAATCTCCCTCTTTAATGTGAAAACTGAGCCTGTTTTTTACAGCACCAGCACTTAATTCAGGATTGAGTTTGAGATAAGCATGTAAAATATCATTTCCAACTGAAAAGATATAATTCTTTCCATGTTCTTGAGGCTCGGGAGCATGCGTGAACTTGAAATGTAGCAAAATTTCACAAAGCAGTGAATAACAGTATACGTGGCTCTCAAATAATCTGGATCTTATCTAAGGGAAGAAAAGAACACCTCTCATCTTCAATATACGATCACACCACAGTTCATAAATGCCACCTTTTGTTTGCCAAAGCCAAACTTTAAAATTTAACCAAAAATTTAAAGAACAAACCACTCATGCAGTTATATATTTGTGTTATAAATGAGGAAAAAAATATATAACTTAATTTTTATCTGCAGTTATTTCCTGAAGATTTTTAAGTTTTAATAAATTTATATTCCCTCATTCTCAAGCCCAACTAGTGCAAAAAGCATTTCAAGATCTTCTTTTGCAACAAAATTTGCAAAATGATTTCTTTTGCAAAAAGATCGAAAAGTCATTGAGCATGTTAAGAAGACAGCTCACATTTTCTCCAGAGCCTTACAACTGGTTCATGTGAGGAAACTGTTCAACAAGTAGACCAGTCTCTGTATCCATTCTTCGTCTTCAAAGCTCTCAGAAATAGTTACCCTTCTATTTTCTAACAAGTAGCCCTGCAATTCACCTTTCAGCTCAGATTCCCAGTTGGAAATTCATCCTCTGCAAAGCTGCCAGATTTCTGCTCATAGCAGAAAATTTGTGTGTATCTTGTCCAAGTTTTCACAAAGATTTTAAACATCTTCGACTGAAATGGCCTATTTTAAGAAATGATGATCAATCTCATAACACTAGAATATTTTCCCTTTCATATTCCATAATTTTTGGCACTAGTATATATCTGCAAAGAAAGCAGTTCATTGTAACAATGTCACAATCTTGTTGTTGTTGTTACAAGAAAAGCAAAGTCTTTCATGGAGCCAAACATTAATGAAGCATCACCACTGTCACTGCCAACACAGTTCCTCTAAGACAGGCCTTTTTGTTTCCAGATATGAGGACAAAACATTAGGTCTTTGTTTCAGCAGGTTTTGCAAAAGCTCAGCTTTTCTTGAATTTCCTTGTCACCTCAAAGTCTTACAAATGCTACAATATAACATTTATTCCAAAAACCTAATGGCTTACCAACCTGCATAGAAGTGCTGCTTTTGACATGTCATGAATATGTCAATTAACAATCATGTTGGAGAGTGAAATTTTAAAAGTTTCTCATATACACATATATTTTTTTTTTTTTTGCTATTTTACTCATTATAATGTAATGTACTGGTGTTGATAGGTCCTTTCAAACTATGTGACTTTCCCTTTTCTGAGTAATGAGTTATTCCACAAAATTATTTGCTTCTTAAATCTTTTAAACGATAATGAATTTTTAAACAAAAGTTCAACTCTATATTGAGATTCCGATAGTTATTTAAAATAATCAGCATCATTACTTGTAAAATGACTGTGTCTTTTATTAAGTGATTTTTCAATTTGGTTAAAGTTATAGCTGCATTTTTAAATTGTTTCCCAGAGATAATTCACAATGGAATAGGACAATTGAGATTACCAGTCCCATTTGTAAATTCCCTTCATTGTGAAGACAGACTTTCATCATGCCTTTTAGCGAAATGACTCAAAACAATGCCATTTTTCTTCAGTAACCTTTGTCACAGGCACGAAACCCTTCTCCTTCACTTCACATATTTCTTTCAAAAATTTTCACGTTGGGGGCGGCACTGTAGCTCAGTGGGTAGGGCACCAGTCACATAACCAAGGCTGGTGGGTTCAAACCAAGCCTGGGCCAGCTAAACAACAATGACAACTACAACAACAACGAAAAATATATAGCTGAGCTTCATGGCAGGCGCCTATAGTCCCAGCTACTTGGGAGGCTAAGCTCAGAGAATCACTTAAGCCCAAGAGTTGGTGGTTGCTGTGAGCTGTGACACCACAGCACTCTACCAAGGGTGACATAGTGACACTGTCTCCAAAAACAAAAATTTCACATTGGTTTATCAGACACATTCATAAAATAACAGTGCTAGTAAACAGAAGAGCATAATAAATAACTAAATGAGAAACTTGCAAAATATATAAAAACAACATATTTGACCTATACAATCTGCCTTTTGGAAAGTTCACAACAGCAATGCATGCAGTGGGTAGCTGAGTCATTTTGAGTAAAAATGTTTTCTTCATAATGTAAATTCCCCTGTGCTTCTTTATTATTCCAGTGGAGCATCTTTACTCTGAAGTCACCTGGGTACCCAAGGAGGTAAATCAGGAAGGAGAGGTTAATGTCATCTAATGTCATTGGGAGCTTTTCTGTGAACCAGCAGGCTAATAAATTGTAAGTGGCTTATCTTATCTACATCCAAAATCAGAAGACAGCCAAATTAACCTAATCCTTCTGTTCATTGCTATACTTGGGGAACTTCAAGAAAAGTTGAGCTTTTGCAAAGCAGGCTAACAGGTTTCCAAAGAAATTTTGATGCCGGAATGTCAGGCTCTTGGTCTCGGAGATTCGAAGAAGGAATCGACGGACCACAAGAGTAGTGGTAAGTCAGAATTTATTTACAAGAAAGGAACATTAGAAGTATAAGAAAAACCAGACCTCCAGGCAAAGAGGACCCAGGAAAGGAACAAGCTCTCTTGTTCCCTCTGAGGTCCCGCCGAGGTCTGCTTGGAGAGGGACAAGCTCTCCAGTTCTCTCTCTGACGTCCTGCGGAGGTCTGCTTGGAGAGGGACAAGCTCTCCTGTTCTCTCTCTGACGTCCTGCGGAGGTCTGCTTCTGAGCTCTTTGCTCAGGGGTTTATATAATCCCAGGGAGTTGTTTTCACGGAACTTCTTAGGGCGTGGGTCTTCGTCAGTTACAGCCAGCTGTCTAATGAAGACCCAGGCCCTGGAAACTGACATGATATTGACTAGTCAGATGTGCAGGAAGAGCAGACAGCAAGGCACCATCCATGAAATTTACCAGCAAGAAGAGCCCGGGAAGGAGACAGCAAGGCACCAGTGTCTTCTGCACAGGTGTCCGGCCCTTCCGCAAGCTGGTTTCTCCATCTGCCACAGCATCAGCGCTGCCAGGGCCAAGGCAGCAGTTGTAGGGCTGCCTTGTCCTGCATCAATTTCTAACAAGACTGCTCAATCACTGACTACCACTGTGTGGAATATTGGCATTATATGTAACATGAAGTTTAAACGAAGAAAAGTATTTTGAGAGTGGCCCCTTGTGGGTCATTGAGTAGGACACTGACCCCGTATACCGAGAGTGCTGGGTTTGAACCCAGCCTGGCCAAACTGCAACAAAAAATAGCTGGGCGTTGTGGTGGGCACCTGTAGTCCCAGCTACTCAGGAGGCTGAGGCAAGAGAATTGCCTAAGTCCAAGAGCTAGAGGTTGCTGTGAGCTATGACGCTAGGGCACTCTACTGAGGGTGACAAAGTGAGACTCTGCCTCCAAAGACAAAAAAAAAAGAAAAGTATTTTTGTTTTACTATTTGGTCATGTTCTCCCTGGAACTCATGTAAATAAATCATGGATCCCTAAAATTCTACAGAATCCTAGTTGAGAAACCTGTTCTAGAGCAATTTAAAATATTTTCCAGAGAATCAGAAATACTTTCTGGGTATCTTATTTGTATTTACGTATCAATCTGATATTTTACAAATTTATTTATGAACTCTTCCTAAATCATTTTCGTGGTAAGTGAAAATTAAGTGGGTGATAAAAAAGAGTAACAAAAGCCAATCTTTGCTCTTGAAGAGATTGCAATTTAACTGGACAAAAGATGAAAAAAAATGAAAAATTGAAGAACTAAATATAGCAAGGATTCTTTCAGAACATTAGAGAAATGAAGTAAAAATAGCAAACACTGAATTTAAAAACAAATATTCTGACATCTACAGTTGACAATGTGGAAATTTACCAGGGGCTTGTGTTCCTGGAAAAAGAGCGAAGAGTAAGAAATCCCCCCAACCACCACCCTCCTTCGTTCTGGGACATAGTTTACATAAAGAACCATCCTTCTGTGCATGACTTAGGTAAGGCTACCTTTTTGTTTACCTATGTTAAGGCCAGACATAGACCTTCCTAATTCCCATTTTTGATAGGGCCAAGCTCAGGGACCTGCCCCAAATAGAACTGAGTGCAGGGACACAGAAACCAGTGCACAAGTCCCTCCCAGAAAGGAATGAGGGCACTAACAACCACCCCCACTCTTATATTCCCACCACCTTAACCCACATGCTGACTTCCTTTTCAAACTCAGCCCACTCACACCCAAGTGAATAAAGGCCATGTTGCCCATACACAACCTGGACTCCATTTCCTTTTGTTCCCCTCTCGGAATAACCTCTCAAAATGATTAGTGGAACTGTTTGCATCCAGTGCTCAATATGGAAGAAATGCCTATTAACTTGACCTGCCCAATTTTAGTCAGATTTCTCCCATTCCACAGGTCTTAGACCACGAATCACCACTGAATTTAGCAAGCACTGAAATACAGAAAAACCCCTTTTAATGATCCTTCCAGAGACTCTCCTGACCATTGGGAAACACTTTCCCCTTCCCTTGTGAACTTTTTATTGGCTGCTCCACAGGCTTATTCGTCTTTCCCACACCCAATTTTTTCCAGTCTTATTTACACGTTTTTATCAAAGAAAAGTCCTTTTTGAGATACAGTTGTTATCTTAAGCCCTATTGCAGTATCCCTTCCCCCATTGCAGTAGTTTCTCTGTTTCTACTATAATATTCTTTTCAAATAAAGTCTCCCTTTATTTAAATCCAGATTCATTTCATTATTTAGCAAATTAAGGTAATTTTTGACACAAAAGACAACTAATATTTTATAAAATAAAAATGACCAAAATTACCTCAAATTTTATCCAAGGATTGGTTTAAAAAACTATGACAAATCAATGCAACTGGAATTTATACTAAATATATTGCTAAATTAAACAAAATAAACATATATAGTACATTAGAATATATCAACATACTCTCACTTGTATGAGAAATAGCTTTACCTCATACATGCTAGGTTCATGGATAAGGCTCCTATAACAAAAGATGGATTAACAACAGAAAAACAGACATTCATTTAATATAAGATTTATGTGGCAAATAAGACTTCATAACAAAATAAAGATTTAAAAAAGTATAAATCTGTATATTTTTTATACTACTTTTGTTGAAGAAGTAGATATAGTCTTAGAGAAGTATCAAAGGATCCTGGGAAATTTCACCCCAAAATATGACTTTTTGGTATTAAAAAAATATTTTCAATAAAAGGTCATTGGAGATTGAGAAGCAATGGAAGAGGTTTTTCCTCTAAGTACATAGATCAGACTGATGAAATAAAAAATCAAAGGGGGCAATTAACTTTCTTAACTTCCCTTCCTCTCCCTGTTATATCAATATATTGCAAGAAAGGAAATCAAAAACTCAACCAGAATAGGGCCAGATCATTTGGAACTTAATACCTGACATTCAGGGTAATTTACAAATCAATCTGTTTTCCCCATTTATTCATCTTCCCTAACAACTATTTATGGCATCTAAACAGAATTACCTATACTCCTTATTTCCATTTTCCCTTCCCCTCCAAAAACCTGAACTTCAGAGGAATACTGGATAACCACCTAGTGATGTATCCCTGTGAGCATGGTAAATATCTTTGTCTTCTTCATTTTCTTAATTATGCATTGATCTTTCAGTGAACTTCAGGGTGAAAGTACAAATGTCCCTGCATTCCTATAATATACTACATAATGGGTATGATTTAACAGCAATAAAGTAGAAGAAACATAGAAATGTCTCTCTGTTCAAATTCATCTCTGTGACCCTCTGTCTTCAGAAACAAAGATGTCCCTTTCTTCAGGCTATATGGTCAAATTTCTGGGGAAATTTTGTGACCTTCTTTAGAGGAGAACGGCATGGGACTGGTTAGCATCACCTACTTCTGCTGTTTTCTTAAATGTTCACGTGCTATATTGTGAGATACCATGTCTTAAACCCCATGCCACACACACATACTCTTTATAATGGCCTCTGTATATTCATATGTACAAGGTTGGACAATTACATTTGTGAACTCATCCTAGACAAAAATACCACATACCTCATTGCTAACTATCACTGCGGTCCCCTTTGAAGTATGCCTGTTGGGTATGTGGTGGTGACTGTAGAGGTATGGAGCAATGAGGTATGTAGCACTTTTTCTAAGATGAGTTGACAAATTTAATAGTTTGACCTCATATATATATACAATTGGCCCTTGAACAAAACTTATGAATCAAAAGTTCATATATTATTTTCAGTTCCTCCAAAACTGAAATACTAAGAACTTATTATTGACTAGAAGCCCTATGGATAATATTAACAATTGATTATTACATTAATAATGTAATGATATATTATATGTGGTGTTGCAGGTATGCAGTTTTGGCCACCCAAACTCAGTTGAACTGCTTTGATTATTCAGTGGAACTAGCAAGTTCAGCATGACACAAAAAGAAAGCTCTAGTGGATAGAAACTGAAAATAAAACTGGAATAGAGTAGGCAGCTTGAAGAGAAAGCAAAAGTAACTTCACACAGGCTTTAGTATAACAAAGAGAAATTTTGTTTAAGACTGTGGAGGTAGGGGGACTTAGAGCACTTCCAGAGAGTTGGAAATGTGTCTCTCTCATAAGGGAGAAGCTAGAGACAGACACAAAGGCAGTGTAAAGGTGTAAATATCCTCTTTCTCTTCCTTTGAAATTATTTATGTGACTCTATCATTGGTCTCTGTGTCTTCAGGCACCTTTGTCTTTCTCTATTGGTCATTGATTGCCTAGATTACCCTGTACCCACATTTTTTCCCCTTTTTAATGGGAGTTGCTGCATGCTGTTATATTGACTTTACCAATACTATGGGTCTTTCTATTGTGTAGCAGCCAACCTCTGCCCAAACATGGAAACTGCATCCTGTACAGGACATGCTTGATCAATTGAGTCACAGTGTTCCCATAATGTTTCTACCACCCCTCCTTACTACCAAATTTAGCAGACCATTTTCCTTTCGTCTCCCTTGATGTCCCTTTCTTTGTCCCTTCCTATATTGCATGGTTACCACAAAGTAAGAAAAAACAATATTAAGAAAATCATAAGAAAGAGAAAATATATTTATTATTCGTAAAGTGTAGAAATGGATCATTACAAAGGTCTTCCTACTTGTTCTCTTGGTGTTGGGAAGACTGAGGAGGAAGAGAGAGAGGAGGGGTTGGTCTTGCTGTCTTAGGGGTGGCTAGAGAAATATCCACTTATATGAGGGCCTCACAATTCAAATTGATGTTGTTTAGGTGTGAAATGCAAATACATATATATATATGTATTTATGTATAAAATTTTGCTTATATACATGATGAATACATTTAACATAATATCCAAATAAAGATATTATAATAATTATTGCCTCTGGAGATAAGAACAGTGATCTGGATATAAGAGGAATTTATTTTTTATTTTATAATTTTTGTACCATTAGGCTATATTACTGTATGCATGTATCATTCCATTCCTTATTCCTAAAATGCCAGTTAAATTGAATATATTGTAATAGAGCAGTTTTGTAATGATAAAAATAATAATTCTGTCTGACTTCAAAGCCTTCATTATTTCCACTATTCCACAGTGTGAACTGGAAACTACAAATGTTAATCCTCCTTTCTGATCCCTCAGACATATTAGAAAATATTATAATATTTAAGCAGAAGCTGCCTACCTATTTTTTGGCCCATCTCATATTTTTCTGTGTAACGAGTAGATATCCAAGAATAATTTAACAATGCAATAAAACACTAAGTGAAATAAATACAGAATTATAGAATGTTTCTATTTGTATGGTTTAAATATTTTTATTTAAAGAAATTATTACTTTTTGCCTGAACACTAAAGCTTTCCAGAAAATCAATTGCTTTGATGTACAGCAGTAATATAAATCATTTTCTAATAGCTCCAATTATTTTTGCTTTTGCAGTTCTATGAACTAAATATAGTTTGATTTTTGTGTGAGTGTGACATTTTGCAGGCTAGCTAAACTCCCTGGAGGGACATTGTCTCTTTGCAAAGATTGATGTGGTCTGAAGGGTAAGGATGATAAGCACTTGCTGTGCAATAGTGTAGTTAATACTCAGCCTCAGGATAAGAAAGCAGTGAAGCATCCCCTACACTGGGGTACTGAGGTTCCGCAGCAATCAAAAGCTTCTTTCTCTGAGGAAATTTGCATCAAAATGCTTAGTCCACAGGGAGCTCAACACTCACTCTCTGCTCACTGCCCAAGGAAAACAGTTATTATGGTTATTTCCTAGTCTTTCAAAGCAGAATAAAAAGAAATACTATTGTAACAAGAATGACAGGAGAAACAGACTTGTCTTAATAGCCAAGATAATTCTGCCTTAAGGTTCACCTTATCTACGAGTTATTGTGGTTTAATATTTTACTTATAATGCACCGTGTTTATGCTAATGCTAAATAGGGATGGGGAGAGGGAGACAACTTATCTTTTTCCTTGCATCATAAAGTACCTTTTCTTTACTTGGTCCTATATGTTTTCCTTCACTCAATAAAGGGAGTTTGAGGGGTTTCAGGATTTGTTACAAGAAGAACAATGAATAAATAAATGAAAGCTAGTAAATGATGACTTGGACTTGGCTTATAAACAAGATTGTAGTGTCGTGTTTGTGTGTAAACATCACAGGAGAAATAACATAAAAAAATACACATCATAGGAGTAACTTTAATTTTTTTTTTTGTACTGATGAAGGATCTTTTCTTTATCAAATTTTAGTCAGGCATCTCTTCCACACTATACCTTAGACTTTTGAAATTACATATCTGTTCTTGTGTTGCCCAGTTTTAGCATAATCCCGCTAAACTGATTTAGCCAGATTATCCTACCCCATCCATATTTGATCACTCTGTATATCTGACAGGTTCCTTATCCTCTGTTTCCCAAATAATGCCTGATCATTCAGGCCTGACTTGAGCCAGGATCCGATTACATTGGTTTTGCCAGAATCACTTTTTACCCCTAACAATTTTCCCTTGTAATTTTCCATTCGCTGCCCTCCATACACCTGCTTATTAGCTACAAAGTCCCACTTTTCTTTGTTGTATTGAGAATTCCCCCATTTAGAGCTGGACAGGGAACCCTCATTTTCTAGACCTGGGTAAATAGGACTTTTCCAGACTGCATTCTCTGGACTCAAGCAGGGTCAGAGAAAAGCAGCCTGACTGGTGTCTCATCTGGGCGGTTCTTCCCGGACTAGAAACCATAACACTCTGCTGCCTTTTCTGGAACAGAGACTATAAGAACTGAATCCATTTGTTTATTCTAAGATTGCTTTCTACCGGCCCCTGGCCAATTATAACATGTTCTGGTCATGTATTCCCAAGAATCGCTGCTCACAGGCAGTATAAAACTTTAGACAAAAGACTCACAGGAGCTTCCCACTTGGGTCCCCCCTCCTACCATCAGAGAGTCTATTGACATTGTTTCCCTTCTCTATTTCTTTCTCTGTAAATCAACTCTGTCCTTTGAACCTTGAGATCAAGGACTCAGTATAGAGAGGAATTCCAGCAACAATGTTTGGATTCAAGTACAATATGTCTCCCCTGCTGTCAAACCCCACTGCAGTACTCTGTATACCTATATGACAGTCTTTCCAAATGAAGTCTGCTTTACAGACTCTTCTATCAAGTGTCATGACTAATTTTTCATTTAGCCTTGAATTTCAATTTCCTCTCTTAAACAAACACATCAACAAAGATTAAAATAAGGAAAAAAAATGGTCAATTCAACTAGAAAATTTCCAACAGAATACCATAACCCATGCAAAATGGTTATTGCTAATAGTGAAGATGTTTTCAGGTGAAATAATTTTGTCCGTCGGGGATGTTGCAGATTAATATGAGCAAACATGCTGCCTCATGATGCTGAGTGCAAGGGGCATGGAGTAGAACCAGGAAATTTCTAGACATACTAGGTGTAAAAAAGTATACCTTTCTGAAAGACAGAAGAGAAAATATAGACAAAGAAGAAGCTCTGCAACTGATTTAGGCTGGCTTAAGAATCTGCCTTCTTTGTAAGTATGAAAACATTCTGCTAGTTGGGCATCGCTTTCTGGCAGCCTGGAGATGAAACATTCAAAGCAGAGTATGTGTGAGAAGGGTTTGGTAACGGACCAGAACCTAAAGGAGCTTAGGAAATTTCACCCCAAATCATGACTCCTTGGTATAAAGAGTATTTTGAATTAAAGGCCCTTAGATAACAACAGGCCTTGGAAGGGGCTTTGCTTCTATTTGCATAAACCAAACCCATCAAACACAACAACTGAATTTCCTTCCATTCCCTGTTAACTCAATATATTGTAGGGAAAAAAAAAGATCAAGCATGCAACCAGACATGGCCCAAATCATTTAAAATATAATACTCATCTCTTAGCTTAATTCTCAAGTCAATCAGTTTCCCCCTATCCATTCACTTTCCTAAGTATCTGTTCATTCTCCCTAGAAACCATTTATTATGTTAGGTAGATAGTAAGGGACCTGTTTGAGTCTTTTAGGGAAAAAGTGGGTGCCTTGAATTGGTGCTGCCATAAACAATTGCCCCAGCTGGAAACAGGGACAAGGGTGCTGCCCTATATTAATCCTATCCCAAGCAACTGCTCATCTTGGGAGAAGAGAAATACCCTGTGGGCTGGGGAGCCCAGGAATAATAGGATTTAGAAAGTGAACTATAGTAACTTGAGGCTGATTATAATGTTGTATACCATCCATCAAAGTGGTTCCACAGTAACGTCTAAAACATGAGGAGGGCCCAACACAGAGAGTGTAAAACAGGACCCCAGACCATAACCAAGGCCTTTTTTTGTTACGACAAGAGGACCAATTGTCTATGATGAACATGTCTTACTCTCTTAACCCATATCTTGTTCTTGCTCTGAAAACCTATTTTTCTCTTACTCAATAAAGTTTGTTTCGTGTTTACCTTGCTTTTGATGGGTCAGGTCATACTTAAGTCAAGAACACAGAAAGAACAAAGAATATAGACAATTGCCTAAACCCCAACAATTGCTCTTAAACAGAATTACCTATATTCCTCATCTCTTCCTCCTCTCTAAAAAGAGGCTTTATGAATTTCTGAATTCCATTGAGATATTGGATGATCATTCTGTTATTCTTCCCATGCACACACTAAGTAAACCTCTTTCTAAGTATGCCTGAATTGTGATTTGACCCGTAAGAAAACTTCTGGGCAATGGGGAAATTTTCCTTAGCCCATACAAACCCAAGTCCCTGATAACCAGGCTCTGTCTAACACCTCTCTCCTCACATACTTTCAATCAGCTGTTGGACTACTTTACTTATAAGTACTAACCTACTGGGAACCAGCATGATAACTATATTTTGATGAAAAAAGGAAAGAAAGCTATGTGTATGGACTATAAAAAAGACACATGACAAAAATCTAAGACACAAAGAAATTTTTAAAATAGGGCACTACTCAATTACATTATAATTTTTAAAAATACATTCTCTCTAAAAGCTCTCAAATAAAAAGAGAAAAGGCGTCTAATAAAGAATGCAATCTCCATAGAAGGGGTGAAATAATTTAATAATCCCAAGTAAATAATGGCAAAATTATTAACATGGAGTTAGAGTAAAAAAAGATGATAAACACTACTAAAAGAAAGTCAATTAGCAATACTATTGTCCACATATTTTGAAAATCCTCTCTATAAAACATTTTGAAACAGGTGGCTAATATTTTTATATTAAAATTTGTATTAGCTTTATTGAGATATAATTGACAAATGGGAATTGCATATATTTAAGGGGTACATCTAGATGTTTTGGTACCTGTTTGTATGGCAAAATGTTCGCCACAATCAAGTTAATTCACATGTTCATAACCTCACTTAGTTATTAATACCGTTTTCTTTGTGTGTTCATGTATGTGTGGGTAAGATTAAGAAATGTGGTTAACATTAAGAAATACCCTCTTAGTGAACTTCAATTACAAACTAGTGTTATTTTTACTGTAGCCACCATGCTGTCCATTAGATCTCCAGAACCCATTCATTTTACATAACTGAAACTTCTGTCCCCCTTACCAAAAGCTCCCTTTTGCCCCCTTCCCTTTACTCCTGGTAACCCCTAATATAATTATTCTATCTTTTGCTTTGTGGAGTCTATTTTAGATTCTACATGTCAGTGGGACCCATGCAGTATTATCTCTCTGTGTCTGGTTTATTTCCTTAGAATAATATCCTCTAGGTTCATCCATGTTGTTACAAATGGTGGGATTTCCTTCTTTGTTGAGGGTAGATAATAGTGTGTGTGTGTGTGTGTGTGTGTGTATCACATTTTCTGTATCCATTCCTCTGTCAATAGACATTTAGGTTGTTTCCTTATCTTAGCTATTATAATTAAGGCAGCCTATAATGTCTATAACAATTTACATAATACTAAGCAAGAGTTGCCTTTTCTCTAACCTTCACCAATTCTTATTATTTTTGTCATGCAATGAGGAAATTTAAAAAAGAAACTATCTCATTTACAGTAGCAACAAAAAGAATGAAATATTTAGAAGTAAATTTAATCAGAGAGGGGAAAATACGTACACTGATAACTATAAAACATTGATAAAAGAAACTAACAAACATGTAGATAAATGGAAAGCCATTTTGTATTCAAGAATTACAAGAATCAATATTGTTAAAATATCCATACTTTCCAAAATCCAAATGGAATTCTTTACAGAAATAGAAAAAACAATCCTATACCATGAATGAAACCGCAAGAGGCCCTGATTAGCAAAAACCATCTTGAGCAAAAAGAAAAAAGTCACAGACGTCACACTTTCTTGTTTAGAAATACACAACAAAGCTATAGCAATTGATACTGGCATTAAAAAAATAGACATATAAGCTGATGATTAATTTTAGGTGTCAACTTGACTGAATTGAAGGATGCCTAGCTGGCTGGCATGTCTAAGTGTGTCTATCAAGGTGTTTTCTGGGAAGACTGATGTAGACTAAGAGAGAGTGACCCACTCTTAAAAAGGGTGGGCACCATCCAATTGGCTGGGCATACCAGCTATGACAAAGCAGGCAGGAAAAGAGGGATATACGTGGTCTCTTCCTCCATCTCAGAATAGGATGCGTCTTTCTCCAGTCCTTAGAATAAGACTCCAGGTTTTTTGGCTATATGTCCAGTGGCTGTCCTGGAGCTATCTGGCCTTTAGATTAGGGGCTGTGCTATCAGCTTCCTTGGCGGTAAGGATGGATTTTAGGTTTATTTGGAATGGGGCAACAAACTTCTATGTTTCTTCAGCTTGCAGACTGCTTATCCTGGGACTTTGCTGTGTGATTGTGTAAACCAATTCCCCCTAGGAAATCCCCTTTCATATATGTCCCATTGGTTCTATCCTTGTGGAGAACCATGACTAATACATAGACTAATAGAAAAGAATAGAGAGCACAAAAAGTAAATTCACATATTTACAAATTCACATATAATTTTGAGAAAACTTGATATCCAAATTAATGACAATAAAAGTGGACCCTTAGCATGTCCTATCTATGAAAGTCAACTCAAAATTGGTTAAAGACTTAAACACAAGACCTGAAAAGAAAACAGAACTACAGAAATAAAACCTAAAGGAAAAGATTCCTGGCAATGACACCAATATGTCATATATTATGACACAGATAACACAAACAAAAATAGACAAGCATTATTGAATAAAACTAAAAAGCTTCTGTACAGTAATAAAAACAATCAGTGGAGTGAAAAGGTGACCTATAGGAGAAAATATTTGCCATGTTTCTAATAAGAAGTTAGTATACAAAATATATACAAAACTCATACAGCTCAATAGCAAACATACCAATAACTGGATTACAAAATGGGCAAAAGACAAGTAAATATCCAACAGATATATAAAAAAAGGCTCAGCCTTACTAATCGAGGAAAGAAAAGTACAAAACACAGTAAGATATTATCTTACTCCTGCTAGAATGGCTACTATCCAGGAGTTAAAATATTTTAAACGTATAACTGAATTTGAGAGAAACAAAAAAATTTTGTTAAGTGTTTTGTTAGCTCAACTCACCCATGTTGATAAATAATAATGCATTGGGTTATAGAAAGATCTTGAATGTATTGCACATTCCCACCACCTATATGAAAATTGTTGTATACCAAGAATGGTCAAAATACTAAGCTATTACATCACTGCACACAGAAGTGCTTAGAGGCTCGGAAGATCAAATAAGCTCTGGGACCATTAAGAAGAGAGCAATGTTCAAGGACTTCACAGCTATGAGCACCCTGCCAAGATGAGCATGATGCCATGAAGATCCTGACAAGTTGCACTGATCATCCGTGGTCCAGTGCAAGACTCTCAGCTTTCAAATCCCATTATTCTCTTATAGTCAAAAACACCAAGGACACATAGGAAAAACATCCATAAACAGTGCTAAGGCTCCATTCCTCATTAACACGAAATGACATATGCTTTCCACCAAACTCAGAAATTTTTTGCAAGAAAAAAAGTTATAAAATAATATTTGAAAACCAAAATCAGAAGAGTTTGAAGAGGTTGGTAAACTGAAACTGGGATACTTTTAAGTTTAATTTTAACCAGATATTCAATGGGGTGTGTTTAAAGAGTGAGATTATAAATAATTACATGTAAATTATAGAAAATTAATAATAGCAACTGAATAGTAAACAGTTCTTGCACTATATAAATGGTGGCTGCCAGTGTCCTGCCCTGGAAGCAGGGTCTGTTAAAACCTGTGGATCTGGTGGCGACCCACTGAAGAAATGTAAGGTTAGGAATGAGGAGAAAGAAAAAGACAAGACGCACATAATTTTCAAAGGTGGTAGCACAGAACAGGGGACCATTGCCATTTTGTGGGGTTCTGACAGTGGCCCTGAGTGTCCGTCCCACTCAGCTTTTGTGAAGGCTATTTGCTCATCAGCCCATACAGCAAGTTGAGGAAGGGAGCATAGATGCTAGTAGTATCTCTGCTTCTATTGTTTCTATAATCATTAACGATAAGGTTCTGAGCAGTCTTGAGAAATCCAGAACCTGAACCTAGTGTGGGGGCAGCCTCCTGTCTGTGATCACACACATAGGTTCATAGGGTGGCTACCCACTAGTTCACTGTGGAGTAAAACGCATTATCAGTGGGAGAGGGGAATTTTCCCCTCATTGCCATCATAGAGGGTCTTCCTCTGCAATAAGGGATATAACCCCTCCTACCCATATTTCAGGACTCTACCTGTTCCCTTGGTTTCTGTCCTAATTAAATACAAGTCTACACAATCAGTATTCGCTTTGGCTGTTAATTGGGCAGAGGACAGCCTAGTTAATGTTTCTTGCTAGGCCTTGCACACAGCTTCTTCTGTGGCCCTTATTCCCTCAGAGTGTTTATAGATCCAGCAGGGGTATTAGTAAGCTATATCCCCAATAGGCCAGATTTCCATGAAAAGCAGGAAACCTGCTCAGATAAAAATTTAGCAGTAGCTTGTTTAGAGGTAAACTAACTGACTTCCCTTTGTTCCACATCACTTAGATTACTTTTTTCTTTTCCTTTTTTCTGGGGGTGTTTTGCCTTGCCAAGAATGGAATCTTCAGTCCCCATTCTTAATATTTTAAAAATGGGTGGCATAATATTTTTTCATGCTACACGTATACATCCTTTCTTGGCTTGTTTGCCTGCAGGTGGCACGATATTTTTCCACACTACACATAAACATCTTTGTAGGCTACATTTATCTGTACAAATACCATCATCTCTACAAAATCATCCTCAATATTTTTGTGAAGAAAGGTATTTGATAGGAAAAAGAATAAATTCACGATGAATATGAAAGACCTAGCTGGAGAGTCCTCAGAATCCTCTTGCTGAGGCAAGGAGCCCTGAGGACATTTTTACGTCCCTTCTTCATTGCCACTCTGCTTTGTGTATGTTAGCCTCTTTCCCCTTTTGCTCCTATAACATTTTTATTGGTAAATGTTGAATAAGTGAGGTGGAGGGTTGGAAAACTAAGACCAATCAGAATGGGAAAAGAAGCCAGATGACAGATAATTGCTTTAGAAGAAATATACAGTGTTTTCTGGAAATCCTACATACCTTAGAAATTAAAATATAACCTAAGATTCAGAATCGAATGAGTCAAGCACACAGAGTATACATTTTGCTGTATTGCTTCATAAGCTTCTTTGGACTTCTAAATCCAAATTTTTCTTTTACTTGTTCTTTTCCTACAGCCGCTCAAATAAGGCCAGGTGTCTATTTTGCTTAAAATTTCAACGTACGTAAAAATTTCCTCTACTACCCTTATCTTTTTTTTTTCTGTTTTTCCTCCAGACCTCGTGAAGGAAGCTTCATCTCTATCTTCAGCACACAAGTTTAACCTGATAATTTATTTTATTGAATCATTGAGATTATCTATTATTAATTCTGTTTGCATTTATTGTTATGCTCCTCTATTTTACATATTACAGGCTTGAGAATTATTTCTCCTTCTGTGCCATGAGTTCCTTCCCTAACACATTTTATTTATCCATTTTCCTGTCAAAGGAGGGTACTGTCATTGACACCCTAGTACTTATCTCTTGGGAAAATAGCTAGAAATAGAATTGTTGAGCCATATAATATCCACATATTTAGATTTATTAAACAACACAAAATTGTCTGCCAAGATAATTATATGAATAAATTCATCAACTAGCAGTTAATGTGTATCAGTTGTTCCTTATACACACCAAAACCTTTTCCATGACATTTAATTCTTAGAATCTGAGTATAGACTTCTATGTCATAATTGTAGATATAATCCACTACTTATTATTAAGATTTTGTTTTGGTGTTTCTCTTCTGTGAAGTGCATGTTCTTTTCTCAAAAAATAAGGTTATTATACTTATAAGTTTATAGATTCATTAAATATTTTTGAAATTTATTGCTTATTGTATCTACTGTTGACATCTTTGTTTATAGTTTATCTTTTAGCTTCTTTATGATTTTTTAAAACAGAAATTCTTAATTTTAATGAAGTTAAATTTGCTTTTAATGTGATTTAGTTTTCCTAGTATATCCTTAGGCCTATTAATTATACAGCATCCCACTGTTACAAAGGTTATTTCCAAAAAGGGAGTATGCAAGAAGAGGCACGTCTGACCTTTCAGGTTATGGCTAGCTACTCAGCTTTAGGGTTTTTACGGGGTTCCCTTGGCCAAAGAGGGTGCATTCAGTCAGCAGAGGGACTTGAGATTTCATTTTAATTTATAACATCTTAATAGAGTGTCTATAAAGCATGAAAATTAACAATGTATTGTTAGGGGTGCATTGATGCATTTTAGGACTAAGAGAAAGCAAAAGAATGAGAAATACAAGATTTAGGAATTATAGTATATAGGAACACGTATGCAATTTGACAGAGGCAAACAAAAGGCTTTAAATATATACATAATATTTTTTTAAAAGCTGAGCAGTGAATCTGAGAATTCATTATTTTAAAATATAAAAATATACTATTTAATGTTTTTGCACTTGTGTTCTTATAGCAATTTAAAACTCTCAAATATGTACATGTTTAAAGAAACTAAAATACAGATAAAAGTATTTGTAATATGAACATAACCTTAAGTATCACATTGAAATAAAGTTCTTGCCTTATCTTTGCAAACAGCATCATGAAAATAACTTGAAGACGTATTAAAATCTCTGCACTGGAGTATAATGGAAATGTTTGAAGAATTTTAGAATTAAACTATTCACACTTGTAGGCAAACCTAAAAACTGGTTTATCAGAAGTAACTAATATTTTTTCTTGATAATATCTAAGTTGATAATAATTCTACACTTAGCCAAATTTCAGACTGCTTTTGTTAATCACCTTTCCATTTGAATACGCTGTTGAATGAGAAGAAAGAAGCAAATGATATTAAATGGAGAAAATGAAAGATGGATAAATGAATAGAAGCTCCTTTGAATAAGAAAAATAATTGAAAACATATTCTAGAAAATGAAATTTTCTAAACAATAATACTGAATTCTTCCACTAGAAATATTTTTTGTATATAATCTTAATATTTCTAAATGTTCCTAACTGGAACTTTCTGTTTGTAAGTTTTATGTTTGTTTCAGTTTTGACGTTGTGAAAAGAGGATAATTTATTTCAATACATTTTATTTTTCTCTATTTTATGAATAGATATATCTGTTTGAGATCCTTGGAAAGAACAGAATATCAGTATGAGTATCTTGCATCTATATAGAGAAAATATTCTTATATGACACCTATATGACCAAAATTATACTATATTGAATTCTAAAGGAACAATGTAATTTTAAGATTTATAAATTTTATCTTTCAAGATTTGAAAAAGTGCTCAAGATGAATTTTCTTTATCTTTTGAGTTAAATTATAAAAATTAAGACAATTGCAGATGTAGCATTTTGGAAGATGTTCACAATTTTAATCACAAGCATCTAAAACCCAAAGAAGTTAACTGGGTTTACTAACGCTGTGGCTGGACTTAGTTTTTAGTACCCTGCTATCTAGTTCATAGCCCTTTGGTCAGTATCACATTCCCTCTCTATTTGGCCTTGAATTTTTCAATCATGTGGTTCTTTATACCTTAAAATGCTCATATTGCTATGATCAGCAGCAATAGTAATGTTGTAATAAAAGTTTTTCCATATATTCTGAACAGGAGTTTCATAACTTACATAATTAAATGTATCTGTATTGTAAAGTTAAGTCCAACATAAATCATCACTTATATTAAAAATAAGATAAATAAAATTGAATAATACAAAATTCTTTGGGTGAGATTTTGTGACTGAAAAATAGTGACATAAATAAGTATCATTTATTAACTCAAAATTTCAAGAGCACCATATTAGATATACGTAAAATTATCTTATGAGGTTGTATATAAATTGAATGTATAAAAACATGTACATGGTTATATATTTTTCTGTATCCTAGTTACTATAAATCAATCCAATAACTATGAAAAAATTACTTTGCATAGTCTAAATCAGTGATTTAGTTATTCTGATCTAATACAGATTCATTTGCATTTATATGTAATTTTAAGTACCAAAATAATGCCATAATAAAACAGCCAAGTGTTTTATTTCTTCAGTTACTTATCATAAACCTGAAACAGTTGGTCAATATGGCTAAATAATAGGGTGGGATTGTGAACTAATTCAGACCCTAATGAAAGAAGTATGAAGAAGTCTCAAAGAGCTTAAAAGTACACCGTCTATTTGATCCCACAAAACCATTACGAGGTCTCTATCCAGAAGAAAAACAAACCATTTTACCACAAGGACGTTTGCACTAGAATGTTCTTCACAGCTCAGTTCATAATTGCAAAGTTGTGGAATTAACCCAGGTACCTGCAAACCCATAAATGGATAAATAAACCATGGTGTATGTACATCATGAAATACTATTTAGCTATAAAAAATCGCAGAGATTTCATATTTTTCGTATTAATCTGGACGGAGTTGAACATTCTCCTTAATAAAGTATCACAAGAATGGAGGTAAGTATCCAAAGTACTCAATACTAACATGAAACCAGCAGATGAACAACTACATGCCCACAAGAGAGAAAAACACAATAAATTCAAGTGGCGAGGAAAGAGAAAGAGGAAGGAAAGAGAGGAGGAGAGAGGGAGGTTGGTAAACTCTCACCTAACGGGCACAATGTAAGGGTCTACGGCACACCTCCTGGGGGAGAGCTCAACTATAAGTTGGTCTTTACCTAACAAATTCAAACAATGTAACCTAACCATTTGTACCTTCATATTAATCTGAAATTTAAAAAAAAAAGAAAATAGTAAAAAGAGCTCAAAATTAAATAAATATTATTTAAACCAATAATAAAATAAATTTTACCTACCAAAAAAATTATAGGTAATGATTACAAGTCATTTCATTCTTAAATAAGAATTACTGTATATTTTTAGAAATGGAAGATACCTTACCATAGTTGAGTTGTTTTAGCAGGATATTGAGAATATTTCCTTAGGAAAATCAAAATGCCCCCTTGTGTATATGAGCCACATTCTATCATTAGTAGATCGAAATAAATCTGGTAGTGTTCAAACTAATGTCATGTATTAACACATCCAAAGAGAAAACAAGTCACCAGAAATATTTATAAATATGGAAGTGGGTGTGGGGTAAAGAAGGTGAAGCATAACGGCAATTCCTATTCAAGAACTACCAGGAGAATAACCAGTGGTTTCCTTTGCAGAGAATTGTGGTTAAATGTCTTTGAAGATTCTGATCCCTTTAGGAAGATCATTCTAAAGAGACCTGTGTCTTGTCAAATTGCTTGGAATTGAAACCTGTCCTTTGCTTACTAAGACTCCGGACAAATTGTTTTGCTTCCTTGCCCCGATTTCCTGATGGTATTAGTAATTACCTCATAGGGTGACTATGATAAGGAAATGAAGTAATACAAATAAAGCAGTTATAAAAAAGCCTGCATCCATTAGGAATTTAATGTTTTGCCATGTTCATTTATTATTATTATTATTGGAATGGATATGTCATGATCAGAGCAGCAGCATAATGTGGGTCTTACTCTGGGCCTAGGCTTCCTTTCAAATCTTCATTTTACCCTTGACCGTGTGACCATGGAAAAAAACTTAACCTCCTTTTGCCTGAATTTTTTTTATCTCCAAAGCAGAGATAATAACAACACAATGTCATAGGATTCTTATGAAGATTAAATAAACCAATAGTTGAAAAGCACTGAGAATGGTAATTATTTTCCCAGGGCTATGAAATTATTTTAAAATGAGGTCATCCCATATTCAATTTATTCAGATCATTTTATTTTGATTCCATGATTGCAAAATGGCCTTGTGATATGTTTTCACTGTTCACATTTGTTTGACCATAAGAAAAACATGCACTCTCCACCCGGACTGAATATGCTGTCCACAGCTTCGGGTGGGTGTGACACATACCGCCTCTGAGTATAAACCTGAGAACCACTGCTCATTTCTGCCTGCTCCCTTACTAGACATGTCCTAGAAATTGGCTTGTTTTTAAGCCCGGATTCTGCAGTAGGGCATAAAGAATAGAGTCACAACCTAGTCATAGCAACTGATTCCTAACAAGAGGAAGAAACTATTGTTTTGTAGGCTGCTGAGACCCAGGAGATTTGTGTTAGTGTAGGCTCAGATAGCAGAAGCTGACAATTACAGCTACATACAGATTTTTCTCATATATGTGGTATACACACAAAAATAAATCATGTAAAGTTTTCTGCATCTCCAGAATCCAAAACAACAGTCCAGGTAGTAATTCTTATAAGAGGAATATGCAAAAAATGTATCCAAACCTAGAAAAGGAACCTGCATAATAATTTTAAAGGAGAGAGCAGCTTTTACATTTTAAAATCATGTCACTATTTTGACATAAATACTATGATCTAAAAATTACAAAATAAGGCTTAATATTGAGAAATTATATTTCAAAATGCCTTAGATATTGAAAATAAATTATCAAGAAATCCAAAAGGAAGTGTTAGCAAATGGAAAGCAATGGAAAGCAATCCCCTACACACTTTCTAACAGAGCTTGGGACAAATGCAATAGTAATCAGTATGGGTTAAGAATGGGGCTTATTGAGGCCTATTCTCCTGCTGGGAGAAGTGGCCATGGTACCCAGCTGGCTCATTTGCCAGGCAACTTACAATTCATTCCCAAGGTCATTGTTGGACAAGTATTCACATTGGTCCACAGGAATCTGGAATGATCAGTAGGGACAAATTTTTTTAAAAAGCAATTTCCATTGTATCTTGAAAGAAATGGAGAATCAATAAAGGATTTTAAGTAGGCGAGCATTATAATCTGATTTGCATTTTAGAGAGTTCACCTACTGAAAAGTACAGAATGATTTGAGTCAGGGAGACATTGTAATGAGATTAATTAAAAACCCCTATGAAGAAAAAAATATATGGCTGGGCACAGTGGCTAAATTTCTGTAATCCTAAGACTGTGAGAGGCCAAGGCAGAAGGATCACTTGAGCTCAAAAGTTCAAGACTACCCTGTACAAGAGTGAAACCCTGCTCTCTACAAAAAACAGAAAAACTAGCCAGGAACAGTGGCATGCCCCTGTAGTCCCAGGTACTTGGGAGGCCGAGACTCTCGTATCACTTGAACCTGGGAGTTTGAGGTTTCAGTGAGTTACCAAGATGTCATTGTACTCTAGCCATTATTTTTTGAGATGCTGTCTCAAAAGAAAAGAGAAAGAAAGAAAGAAAGAAAGAAAGAAAGAAAGAAAGAAAGAAAGAAAGAAAGAAAGAAAGAAAGAAAGAAAGAAAGAAAGAGAGAGAGAGAAAGAAAGAATTAGGAGGCCAATTTCACAGCTAAAAAAGAATACTGAACATCTGAAATAAGATAGTAATTTATTCAGAAGAAACACAAAATCACAGTATGCCTCAATGAACATACTTCCTTCTTAAGAATCTCCTTGCTCAGAAACAGTTTTCACTTCTTCTTAGTTCTTGTAATTTCTTGGCCTTTCTGTAATTGCAGTTTGAAAGCATCTTCAGGAGAATGTCTATACTTATCCTTATCTGTGTCTTCCAGAGCATCTCACATAGATCATTTTAAATGGGAGTTATTTATTATACCCTTATTAGTTAAAGGAATTTAAAACATAATGAGTAGAGCATATTGGTAGATGTTGAGCCTGGGGCCACATCAAAGGCTGATGAATTTGATGCACTGTACAAATGTACCCAACAGGAGATTAGGAGCAGGAAGCTGAAATGCAGCCTGAATGCCAAGTCATGCAACCAAGGGAAAAAGAAGAGACTTTTAATAAATCACATGGAAACAATTAGTGACTGTAATACAGCTCTGGGTTAGGTCAGAAAAAAATTAAAAAGGATTTGAACAAATAGAACAAAATAAATGTAATTATTTTCCCCCAAAGGAAAATAATGAAGGAGTGGGAGTTAGGGAAAATGTGGGGAGCTGGAAAATTTGCATGACTTTTCTCCTAGTTACAGTCAAATCCTATTTGTAATAATTCTGTTTATATTGTGCTTTTTGTAATAATAAATGGCATCATCACTAAAATTTACTGAAAATTAACTAATCTCATTTTTAAGCACATTGCTTGAATTAAGTCATTTAATCATTACTCCTTCACTCTGATGTAGGTGCTTTGAATCACATTATGTTGTAGATGAGAAATCTGAACTTTAGAATGATTAAATAAATTTCCCAACATCGCATAAGAAGTTAATGGCATAGCTAGGATTCAAAATAATTTCTGCTGGAGTTCTGAAGTGAAATTTAACCAGGAATGCCATTTGTTTTAAGAATGAGTAGAACGAATATTTGGCAATTACTACTTACTCTTGAAGTACAATTATTGCCAGATTTCTAAAAGAATATGAATGCTAAGTTAATTATGCAAGGTAGTGTTTGTTGATACCATAAAAATTCTGAACACATTTTATTTTACACATTCTAATTTCAGAAAGGAACAAAACTCTCAATTTATAAAAGTAGAAAATTATTATATAGGGCGTCCTAAAAGTTGCCTCTAAAGTTGCTGTACATAGGAAAAATGGGAAATTGTAGCTAAATGTACTTTTATTTACAAGATGATTATAAAATTTTACAAAGAGGTGGCCAACATGTACAGAATGTTTTGTAAATATGTTGTGAAATTTCTTAGTAAATATTTTATAATTAAAGGTGCATTTAGCTACAAATTCTCATTGACTTTATGGGTGGCACCTTTAGGGGTGAACTTTGAGTCACCCTCTGGGACATACTTAAATTTCTAGGCATGAGTTCTGATTCATACAATATTTCTATAAGTTCCTCATAAAAGATTTTATAGGACAAAAATATACCCATTGACTTTTAAAACATTAATAGGTCTAGGGTGACCTTAAGAACACTTTAGAGAAGCAATAGAATGAATTTATATACCAAATTTATTTTGGATGGTAAGAAAGAAGGGAAGCAATAAATGAAAAAGTATACAGGGAGAAATTTTTCTAAAATAACTTCTATTTTCTAAACCCATTTGCGGTGTAGCATGACCAATGTTGACTGAATGTTCAAACTGGTTTCAGAAATACAATTTATGTTTAGAGCCAATAAATTAAACCTTCATCAAGTTTGCAAATCTAAACTTCATAAATAAGCTGATTTTTGCCTTCTTCCTTGTATTTAATTGCAAAAATGTACTGAAAAGGAAAGTGATGTTTTAGCCCAGGTATTTAAAAGAATTGTTATTTGTGAGTGGAAAGATTATCATTAATAATGTGTTACTGCTATACACATACACGCAAGATAATTATCAGAAAATAATTAGGCTTCTGTGAATTGATTGAATGTCAAAGACTTCTAAATGTATCCTCTTCATTTGATTAAGGAACATAAATTCAGTAAAAATCATGTAAGTGTTGCAATCAAACAGCCCCGGCATCTGTTATAGATCTTTTTCTCTCATTGCCTGTGGGGTATTTTGTCTGGTAATGCCTTAAGTTTCTGAAGATGTCTAAAATTGTTTTTTTTTCATGTTAAATGAGTGTAATAGTCCCTTCAGAGTGATTGTGAAGATTGGTGTCAAATGCTTAAAACATAATCCCTGGAATATAGTGAACTCTTAGAATAATACACCTCTCCTAAATATTATTTTAAAGAATCATGAATATTATTTTCCTTCCTCTTCTGTCTCCTTTGATTTTCAATACTGTTTCACCACATACAAATAAGTCTGTGTACTTAAAAAATAGCATTCAAAAGAAAAGTCATGCTCCCCACCCCTTATAGAGTACTCTCTTTGTATTGGTTGGTCACTGTGGTAAGAATATACATATTTTTTGGCCATTTATCCTTCATAGCAATGGAATAATATAGGTTCAATTGTTCTCATTTTTAGATGAGAAATGTGGCTCAAAGGATCTACTGTTCTTGGCTCAAACTGTTATTTAATGGAATATCCATAATTGGAATTCCATTATTGCTGAGTCCAAATTCTTAGCATACATATCTTACAATCCGATTTGATTATAATTATAGTTTCAAATACCCCTTGACACAGGGACGTTCTACCACAATATGGACTTATACCATTGTGGCTATAAATAGCAAAAGAAAGCATTTAAAAAGGTAGAATAAACATAATAAAATGGGGTGATAAAAAAAAGTAAAGAAAAAAAGGTAGACTATGGAGAACATTACTGTCTGTTTGACCTGTTATATTTATTTAAAGTTGGTGAGTTCTCAGAAAGAAGTTTTACAACCCCAAATACCATAACTATCAATATCTAAAATTCTGAGGAAAATAAGGAGTATGTTGTCAAGGCCCTGTTTTGCAGATATAGCAGATACAAAGATATGAGTGATATTGATTTGTATTTTGCCATGTATAAGACAAGATATTCCTTTTTACTCCCAAAAGAGCAATCTTTGACAAGAAATTATTACTACCATTGACCTGAACAGATAGCCAAACCATTATCAATGGCCTAAAAGTCTATAAAAAATGTGCAAATGAAGCCAAAGATTCCAGTGATAAGATGACTGGTCAATCATTCTGATCCTTGAGCCACATTCTGTACTAGAGACATTTGGTTAAAGATAAAAAGCAGCCACCTTCCACCAAGCTCTATCACAAGCCGTGGTGGCAATACTGAATGCAAAAAGTAGGAACCGCCGCTGCTGCTCACTCAGCGGGTCCACCCTGGGAGCTCCGGGAGCCCCTCATGCTGTCAGGTGATCTGGGAATGGGTTTACCTCCTCTAGCACTGTGGCATTGCTACGGTTTGAATATCTGACTTCTCTAAATCTCATTGTGTAATATGATCCCTGATGTTGGAGGTGGGGCCTATTAGAAAGGTGTTCAGGTCCTGGCAACAAATCACTCATGAATGGCCCAGTGCCATCCTCATGATGACAAGGGAGTGCTCACTCTATTAGTTCCAGGTGAGCAGGTTAAACACAGCTTGGTAACTGCCTACCTCTGTCCCTTGTTTCTGTTCTCATGTGTGAACAGAGACACCTCTGTTTCTGACACCTCTTCCCCTTCTGGAGCCCTGGACAGAAGCAGCTGCTAACTGATTCTATGTTTATTGTAAAGCTTGAAGGACTATGAGCCAAATAGACTTCTTTCTTTATAAATTGCCCAGCCTGTGTCATTCTTTGTAGCAACAGAAAAGGACTAAGATGGGCAACTAGTTAGGGACTAAGGCCAAAGGAAGCTACTCTCTCCTGAAAGTGAGGTCTGCCAGACAGCCAAGGTTTGGCTATATTCTGTTACATAAAGGCCTTGGGAACCATGCTAAGTTTTGGGGCGCTGCTTCCATAACCCAAAGCATAGAGGCCATTGAGTATAGAGGAACATGGGCTCAGGAAACATGAAAACTTTTGTTTTTAACAAATACCAACATGTGAACATCAACTGCTGCTTTAATGGTGTATTACTTAAGGCCAAAGAGGTAAATTTCTTGTCAGGAGCCCATAGGCAACTTGTGGCATTATAGGGGTCCAGAGGAAGCTCAAGAAGACAGGAGAGGAAGTTGCTAAAACACCTCCAGCATGACAGTCTCTGGAAAGGACTATTGCAATTTGAGCAGATTCTAGAGTTTTTGTTGGAACAGGTCCCATTCAAGGAAGGTCAGTTCGCAAGGAACAGCGTAAATGATTTCAAGTAAAATGTATAAGGAATATGTTGCTACCATAGCCCAAAAGGTTTAAAAGTTTGAGGGCTTTGTTTTTTAACATAATGTGTGCTAAAAAGGTTAATATCTGCTTCTTGATAATGTGAGGGATGAAACACCTCTTT
Organism: Perodicticus potto; assembly: GCA_963574655.1. Lineage (NCBI taxonomy): Eukaryota > Metazoa > Chordata > Mammalia > Primates > Lorisidae > Perodicticus > Perodicticus potto. The sequence continues at coordinate 33,910 of CAUYRH010076778.1, forward strand.
GACTGTCAAATAATGGGAATTAAATGAAGTGGAGGCTTTGCACTATGCATAGCGCAATGGCCATACCTTTTCTCATGAGTTCTTTATGCGTATCAGTAAGTCCTGAATAAGTGACTGAGTCCTGAATGGACTTGGAAGAGAATATTATCAATGCAGTGCCATACCATGTTCTTAGAGAAAGTGGGATGCAGGTAAGATCCTGCCTACAGTGTTTGTTCCTGATACCAAAGCTATTGAGGTCCCCCTTGATTGGACGGATGAAGGCATATTTTATATGTTTTAGAAGTTAAGGTAAACGTGACTGAGGACATGTTGAAACAGATGCTGAACAGAACGTATTATATAAATCAATAATGGCAAAATATTTATTGGTGTTGATTGCATGGAAACAGTAATTTTATTAATTTTAGATAGGGGGGCCTTAACATTTGGGATGACAGTATCTGCATTACAATAATCCACCATGAAGTAGCAATCAGGCCAAGTTGGGTTGTTAAATGGAGAAGCCTTGGGGATAATCACTCCTTCATGAAATCGGTTTTGTATAATGGATTTTAATTATATTGGGCTGCATCATCTATTTTAATGGGTCGATGCACATCTACAGGGTCCCATCTGGCAAGATCAAAAAGAATGGCCAGTCTGAATTTCATATTAATCTGTCATTTACTGGATTAGTGTTCATGACCACTCTGGGGTATTTCAGGACAATGGCTACACTGACAATGGTGGATTTAGGCAAAGAATAGTTCTGTGATTAAGATGAGGCATAACTATTTATATTTTATTTTAACCTCAGTCAAATCCTTTGCATACTGAATACCACAAAACATGGTTGAAATAAATTTTTAAAAAGGTTAAGTAAATGGAAAGGCATTCTGACTTCATGGATTATAACTCTTAGTATTTTAAGATACCAATTATCACCAAATTGTTTTACCAATTCATCCAATCTCTCCACTTCCCTATTTGCTTACTATAAAGATATGGTAACCCAACAGTGTGGTACTGACATAAGGATGGATATTTAGATCAATGGAATAGAGTTCAGATTCTAGGAGTCGGCCCTTACATTTATAGTTCATTGATTTTCAACAAGCATAATTTCAAGATTTTTCTCTTTGTCTTTGACCATCAACATTTAGATTAAGACATGGCTGGATATAGATCAACATACACTTATCCCACTTGGAGTCAACTGAGATTCTTGGATGTGTACATCAATAATTTTAATTAACTTTGGGAATTTTTTAGTTATTTTGGTTTGAATTTTTTTCTGCTTCTTTCTCTCTCCTTTGCTTCTGGTATTCTTACTAGGGGTATGTTGATGCAATTAATGACTTCTCACATCTCTGTTTATTTATCTTCATTCTTTTATCTCTCTGCTCTTCAGATTGTGTAATCTCTATTGATCTGTATTTAAGGTGACTGATTCTTTCTTCTGCCAGCTCGAATCTACTATAAAACTCTTTGAGTAAATTTTTAATTTTAGTTATTTTAATTTTGCATTCCAGAATTTCCATGTGGTTCTTTTTTATAATATGTATATCTTTAATGACATACTATATTTGATATGCTACTGTCATCTATATTTCTTTTACTTTCCTAACCTTGGTTTCCTTTAGATCTATGAACATATTTCTAATAGGTGCTTTGAGATATCCATCTGTCAATATTAATATCTAGATTCTCCAAAGGCAGTTTCTATTTTATGCTCATTTGTGGTTTATGCTTTCCTGTTTCTTTTCATGTCTTGTAAAATTTTGTGGAAATTGGAAACTTTAAATTAGTGTGATGCAACAATTTGTGTTCAGGCAGTTCCCAGCTTACAAACAACTTGTGTACAACTTGCACTTATAGAGCTATTACAGTAAGTCCTTGAGTTACAAAAATCTGACTACTGTACAATTTCCACTTATGAACAGAGGCTATTATGGGTAACAGATAAGTGTACCTATTCAAATTTACAAATTCAACTTAAGAACAAACCTACAGAACCATTTAGTTTGTAACCTGAGGAGAGTCTATACTAATATCTCCCAACTCTGATCTTGTTATCAGCGTCGTTCGCTTTTTAACTTGCCTAGTGTGAACTGGCTGGACTCATTAGTAAATCTACTTTCTTCATGGTGTGCATCCTGTGATGCCACTCACCAAAGGACACAGCCTTGGTCTTTCTGAACTTCAGAGACGATCGTGGTTTTACCTGGGATTTCTCTGTCTTTTTTCCTAACCATCTTTCTCTATTGGTTTCACTCATTAGCTATTGGCCTTTGTTGGGTTTTTTTGTTTGTTTGTTTTTATGCTTTTTAAAAATTTCATATTAATATGAGGTTACAAACAACTAGGTTACCCTGTTTGCATTTGTTAGGTAAAGTCCCTGTTGTAGTTGTGCGCCTCACTCAGGAAGTGCCATATACTCCTACATCGTGCCAGTTAAGTGAGAGCACATCAATCTCCCCTCCTCCCCTCTCATCCTCCCTACTTCCCACTTCCCCCAACTTGAATTGAATTGAGTTTTTTCTCTTGCCTGGGCGTGTATTTGTTGGTCTACTTACTTTGTATTAATGAGTAAATTGAATACACTTGCTTTTCCATTCTCGTAATAGTTTACTAAGGAGAATGTTTTTCAATTCCATCCAGGTTAATACAAAAGATATAAAGCCTCCATCTTTTTATGACTGAATAGCATTCCATGCTATACATACATTCTTCAGAATGAGAAAAGATATTTGCATGTTATGAATCTAACAAAGCATTGATGACTAGAATCTAAAGAGAACTCAAATTAATCAACAAAAAAAGAGCAAACAATCCCATTTATCACTGGGCAGGAGACATGAACAGAACCTTCTCCAGAGATGACAAATGAATACCCAACAAACACATTAAAAAATACTCATTGTCTCTAATCATCAGAGAAATGCAAATCAAAACCAACTCAAGATATCATCTAACCCCAGTTAGAATAGCCCACTTCCCAAAGACCCAAAGTTATAGATGCTAGTGCAGATGTGGAGAGAATGGAATACTTATATACTGTTGGTGGGACTGCAAACTAATACAGCCCCTTTGGTAAGTAGCATGGAGAATACTCAAAGAACTCAAAATAGACCCCATTAGTAGAAGAAGAAAAAATAATTTATCATAAGGGCATCTGCACTAGATTGTTTTTCACAGCTCAATTTACAATTGCCAAGATATAGACTCAATCCATGAATGGATTAAAAAACTGTTGTATGTGTATGCCTTTGCTGCTTTTGGCAGCTCTTTGCAACATACACTGCTCTACAGTGTGAACTGACTGAAGCCAGGCACCCTAAGGGCAGACTGCTCTCACTCTCACCCTTCCCAGATCTGCACTGTGGGACAGAAGTAAGGACTAGGGCCGATGGGAATTGTTCTTCACTGGCTTCCCACTTGGATCCTCCCTATGGAGGAGGAACCATGAAGGAAGGGGAGGACTGGCAGGGTGGGACTTGGTGCCCCTGTCTGGCTACACTAGTCAGTAAGGATTTTCTGCAGCCCAGTGTCAAAGATAAGAGTTTTCTATATTTTCTGGCTACCCAATCATCCCAGAGAGTTCTTCTACCCTAGGAAGCTGGAGGAGCAAGAAGCTGTCTCTGTTGAGGCCACTGTAAGAACTTTTGTGCAACACACAGCATTATGCCTGAAAGGTGGGCTGATCCTCCATATGTTATAGAAGCTAGAGGTGGGGAAACAGGTACCACCATGCATTTGTCACTATTCACTCAATTTAGGCAATCTATAAAATGTATTGTCTGGAAAATGGGATCAGATGGGCTGCAGAAACTACTGGGAGTATGCATTCCACCCAAGCAGCAGTGGGAAATGGTAAGCAGTTGAAACAGCGCTTCCTCTAGGACAGACTGTGCAGGTGTAAGTGTAGTTCCTATCTCCAATGGCATATCCTCCGACTGTTTTTACTGACTTTTCATAGATTTTGTCAAATAACTTCTCAATTTATTGTAAGCTCTTTGGCCCATCTCCAAAGTCTTTGAGTGTTTGCTTTCTAATTTTGAATAGCATAATATATATTATTTTAGAAAACAGATTTCCTGAATTCCCCATATCATCCTTCTGAATCCCCTTGTTTTTTTTTTTTTTGTTTGTTTGTTTGTTTGTTTTTGTTTTTAATTCTTTTTCTGATGCCTGAGAAGCCTAGAGGATTGTTATGGCAGGTTAATTCACTATTCTTAATTATTTATGCCATTTAACAAAATGTTACTAGTGTATATGATTAGATTACCAGAGTCCTGAATTCATTAAAAATCTGTTGCTAGAGAATTTATAAGTTTGGCATCTGTCTCAAGAAGTATTCTATTTTGTCTTGATTATATTAAAACACCATATGTTCACTAGTAATAACAATGATGAAAATGTTTGTTATAGGAATATTGTGTTGACATTTCTATCTCTCTTGCTAAAAACTTTCCAATTACACCAATGGTACATACTCCGCTAAATATGAATTATTAAAACAAGAGGATCAATAACATGGATGGATTTTTGCCATCATTTCGTTTTTTCAAATCTTATTAATGGTAGATCTTTGCCATCATTTTTTATTTTCATAGCTTATTAATACTATATATTTAATAGCTTCAGTTTTCTATGCAGTAAAATTTAGGAGAGAAGTTAATATGCAAGTTTAGTAAATGCTTCTGCTTCTAGGATACTTCAGAGGAAAAATATTTAGAAATATTAGAAATATATATATGGCTATATACTTATATGTAGGTATACAAATGTGTATATATGTGTGTGTATATTCTCACTCTCTCTCTATATATACACACACACACACACACACACACACATATATATGTGTGTGTGTGTGTGTGTGTATTTGTAGATACATCACTGAGTTTGCAAAGCGGGGGAGCAAAAAGTTTCAGTAATCCAGTAGGGAAGTTTTATTCTCCTACTCTCCAACATAATGTGAAATCAGAAGTCTTAGTTCACTTTTGTGTACAATGGCACCCCCATTAATCCTCAGCGGTGATGTTTTTCCTTTCCTATAGACACTGCTACAGTCAGGTGAGATAACCATCCACCTGTTTATAAAATGCACTCTTCTAACTGATGAGATAAGCCTCTAATTTTACTTCACTGCCTCTCTTCATCCCTGATTCATATTCCGATTTCTCTCTACACGGCATTGCCTTTAATGTGTTTCATCCATCCCCTTAGATTTGTACTGTTTCTGTTAACATATTAGTGCTATTTTGTATGCATTTTCTTTTATTTTGCATAAATTACATCGGACCATAGTTTTCATTCTGTTTCTTTCTTTTGAGAGGTAAGAACATGAAACTTTAAAGAGGCCAAGCAAATTTCCCAGGGTTACGTGGCCTGCATTTTGTATACCTGAGGTCCAAACCACAATGCATTTCATCCAGAAAGCCCTTGCTATTTAATGAAATACATCACACTATTTCCACTGAATTACAGTATAAATAAATTCATGGTATATGAAAAGTTATTTCATAGTATTTTAATGTATTTAATTCCTTGTGGATATCGAGGGGAAAATTTAACTTTTTTGAGATTTTAGCAAGGAATACCATGCCATTTTTTCATGTTCCATTTGGCTCAAATATATACTCCTGGTAAGTCAATGTAGCTTTAAAATAATGGCAATATCTACAGGTTACATTTCACTTTAGTTTCCATTAAAGGTAGTTAACATAAGCTTATAAACCGTGGCATTACATCTTGTGGAAGGAGAACTAGACAAAACACATCTGAACGGTAAAGTATATCACAAACCTCAGTCTGTTACTTCACTTTCAGGAAACGTCAGGCTGGTGGGTTGTTTATAATGTGCAACAACAGCTCTTCTGTGCTATTTTTCCTTCTTTCTTTTCTTTTTGAAAAAAATCTTTCCATATGGTAACATTTTTTAAAAAATATGTAAATACAAAGTTAAACATGAAATATTTCATGGGCTGTGTGACCTTTAAACCTTGGTGACGAAAGAAACCATGTTCTAAAGGAATAACAAGAAAAAGCTTGTAGTCAAGACAAAGAAAACATCAACAGCAACTTCTGCTAATCGTGTACACAGCAGATGTGTGGAGGGCTCTGTGAGCCTCCTGATTCCTGTTTTTCCTCACAGCAATGTTTTCCCAAGGGGCTTGGCTGGTTGCTTCCGTGTGGAGGTGCAGGTGATGACTATTTGCTACAGGCAATGTGGTTCTTTGCTGCTGCTGAAATCAAAGGCCTTGGAGTAAGGGACTCTGTGACAGTGAGGTTAAGGTGCACTTGGCATAAAATGAGCATCTTAATTCTAGATAATGGGGTGTAAGACAGCATCAGAAGACAGGGCTTATCAAGGATAAGGACCCATGTCAATCACTGGCAAGTTTTAGTATTAAGTGGACAAAAGGACAACAGGTATTCTTAGACCTACATTTTTTAGTTCTTTCGGACTATTCTGAACAGACTTGATGTCTAGGTGAGCAGGAGCAGCCATCTGTACTCAGTTACTTTTGTTATGTGCTATAAGAGGGTGACTGTAATGCAGTGATATGTGTGACTGTAATGCAGTGATATGATATGGAAAAAAATAATTACTTCCTTTCTCCATATAAAAGTTCAAATGTATATAATTTTCAAGTCACATCTCAAATACAGGTACTTCTTTTATTTATATTTAACTTTTCACATTTTTTTATTTCTTGTTTCAGCATATCAATAGTCACCTATAGGGCACACATGTTTTGTTTACATTTTTTGTTTCTGTACAGATTGAGTATCTTCTAATATTTTGAAACATGTTTATCATAAGCTACAGATATTTTCTGTATATTTTACTGATCAGAAAAAAAATGATTCTCTTAATATAAAATTGTGTTTAGAAAAAGCCTGTCTTTACCTTTCTGGTATATAAACCTTTAACCCCCTCCAGGCTTTTGCTATCATCCAAAATTTATAAGTATGTTTTAGAGGGAAAAAAAGTCCACTATAAATTGGAAGAGTTTTCATAAAGAGAAGAAATTTTCCCATTTTAAATATGCCCTTCAAGTACAAGCTATGCAAGATATATTTAATATAATACTATGCAGACTTCCTTTGCCCAGTGGTTAGGAGAATTTACCAAAAGAGCATTCCTTTTGGCATGACTGATCACATCAACATGAAATAACCTTGAGCCTTTATTAAATTTTTCCAAGGCAGGCAAATTCCATTAGCATCTGTCAGAGTTCACTGGTTACTACAGATAGGAAGGTCAAGGAATGTTTGATGCTATAATTTATTCCTCTTTCATCTCATACATCAAACAAATATTCCCAATTATGTAATACAGAGTTATAGACTGACAGCAGAAGTGGAAAGGTCCTGTTAAAAGACCAACGTTGAGAAGACAGCACGTAGAAAGGAGAAAAGGAAGTAATGATTATGGAGAATTTTTTTGAACCAGGTACCACGCTAAGCGATTCAAATATGCTTTCCAGGAAAGTTTCCCTAAAATCTTCATGACACAATTAGTCCCATTTTACTGAAATAGAAAATGTGGGGACAATTATTTAATACATAGAATAATAGCATTAGAATTTTTGAAAACAGTCGCTTCCACACAACTTTCAAAAGCATCAGAATTTTATAATTTCTACTTTAAAAATCTTGTCGATATTTCATTTTCATTATATTGATAGATACGTGCTTAGAACAAAAACAGTATAATGAATGAATAGTGAATGAAAACATTTTTATAGAATTCTAAAGTTATTTTGTAATGAAAGAATCATTGGAGATATGTAAAATTTCAATAGGTTAGATAAACTGAATAATAAAATTGCAGCAACTAAATAGGTATGTTGCCCAACCAGGTTCATTGCCAGCTGCCCAAGAAAAAGCCGATAGGCTGAGAGAGCAGGTGTTACTGAGGGAAAGGGTTTAAGTCCACACAGCGCTAAGCAGGAGACAGGAGTTTTTCAAATCCACCTCTCAGAAAGTTTGGGAGAACAGACTTTTAAGGACAGTTTGACAGGCTAAGGATTAAGTAATTGGGGCAAAATCTTATACTGAATTTGTTCCTCGGCTGGCAGTCACAATGGCTGTTGAGCCAGTTTCCTGTCAGGGGCTGCCAGACTGGGCGGTTCAACCCATCCAATGGAACGTGGAACCTAGAACATATCTTAGAAATGTCTTAGAAACCACCTGCAGGTTTTGGAAAGGTGATGTCATCTTTAGAGAAAGTTAAGAATTTTTATGTGACTCCTGAGTAGCAATTACAGAAAGCAAACAGGAAGACAGCTGTGTCTATCTCTGCAAAGTGTAGACCTCTACCACAGTTCTCTAGCTGTAGCCCTTTACCATTTTGTAAAAGGCATAAAAGAAAGGAAAATCAACCAGGTATTTTTTTAAGATTCATCTGAATAAAGCTGATATAAATAACAAAAAGAAGAGCAGATTGAGGAATAATTATTTATACTTTACCACAGACTAAAATGTTAATTATATTTGATCATAAATTAAATGATAAAAGCATTATGTGTGTATGCTATTTCAGAAAGGGGAGAGTAAGTTTATAACTTTCAAAATAAAATTTATTATTTTTTTCAAAAACTACTATGGAAGTTTCTATGTCAAGAAAAGTAACAATAAAACCTAAAAACTTAGTATGTTGGCCTGAGAATTATATATTTGTATTTTTATTTTACATTTTATTTATTTATTCTGAGACAGAGTCTCACTATGTCGCCCTTGGTAGAGTGCTGTGGCATCATAGCCCACAGCAACCTCCAACTCTCAGGCTTAAGTGATTCTCTTGCCTCAGCCTCCCAAGTAGCTCGGACTAAGGTGCCCGCCAAAATGCCTGGCTATTTTTGGTTGCAGGTGTCATTGTTGTTTGGCAGGTCTAGGCCAGGCTTGAACCCACCAGCCTCAGTGTATGTGGCCAGTGCCCTACTCACTGAGCTATGGGTGTTGATCTGAGATTTCTGTATTTTGAAAAGAGCATGGATTTATTTTTAATTAAAAATGTCTATAAAAATGGACATTATACCAATGATGATACTCTATTTAGCCTCAAAATACATAAAAAAGCATTCAAAATGATCCTTGACAGAGGTAATAAGCAAGTGAATTGAGCCAAGAAGCCACAAGAAGCGAAAATCACAGTTAAAAAATGAGGATTCATGAAAAGAAAGGATAGAAAAATCTTTCCTATTAAGAAGAATCAGTACCAAAAGTGTTAAAATAGTACAAGTATGTCTTACTGGAAAAAAATTGAAAAAATACTAGAAAAGCATTAGGAAGCTTTTGTTCTTTAATTTTTTCAAATAGCATTTTCAATTTTCTTGTTTTTTAGCGGGTTTGCTCTAGATATTTTATGTTTTCCTATAAAGCTGTCCATTTCTTACAGATTTTTAGAGTACTGTATTTAATAAAATATTCCCTTATAATTTTATTCTTCCAAAATGGTTTGGTGTCTGTCCTAATACTGTATTGATGCCTTCTAGTTTCTACTTACATATTTTCTTAGACATTTGCAAAGGGACTATTTATTTTATGGGCTTTTACAAAACACATCTTGATTTTTTTTTTTTTGTTATTTGATATCTACTTCATCTTTGATATTTATAATATTAATGTTTTTCTTATCTTCAAGCCTATTTTGTAAGTATTTTCCTAGATTTTAAGTGGAATATTCACATGATTTATTTTCAAAGTTGGTTATGAGGGCAGCAACTATGGCTCCCATGCAAAACATGACCCTCTAAATTTTGCTGTGAATTAAATAAATACTGCAGCAAACCTCAGTCCTGAAGAAAGGAAGCCTAAAGAAGAAAGTTAACAAAATCATTTTAAAGCATAACCTATTAGCAATATTAATACCAAAATGAAACATGACTAGAAAGAGTTGACATGTACAGATAAATCTGTCACAAGGAACCTCCAATTTATTCAACAGCTAATGGATGCCAAGGGAATTTTGAAAAGTTAACTTTTGAATCCAGAACATCTTATAACATAGGTATATTTTTAATAATGCCTTGCCTTTTTGAAATTCCTTCTAGTATGTAGATCTTCCCTGAATACCTGGTCTCAATTGACATTCATAAAATAAAAATGACACAGAAAGGACGTTGTGGTGGTCTGTCTATATCAAAATTGGTTAGGCTAAGGAATGCCGAGATAGCTGGTTGAACATATATTTTAGGTATGCCTGTGGCAGTTTTTCCAAAAGAAATTAGTATTTGAATCAGTAAACTCACCTAAGTTATGAAATAATAAAAATCCTAGAAGAAAATGTGGAAGAAATGTGTTATCTTGAGGATGACAGCCTGGGGAAAGATTTTATGAAAAGAATTCACTGGCAATTGCAACAATAAAAATAAACAAATGGGACTTAATTAAGCTGAAACACTTTTACACAGAGAAGGACACAATAATTAAAGCAAATAGACAACCTTCAGAATAGGAAAGAACATTTGCATGTTACAAATCTGACAAAGTGTTGCTAACTAATATCTACAGATAACTCAAATTAATCAACAAAGAAAGAACAAATAATTCTATCGCTCAGTGGGCAAGAGACATGAACCTTCTCCGAAGATAACAGACAAATGTTCAATAAACATGAAAAAATGCTCATCATCCCCAATCATCAGAGAAATGCAAATCAAAACCACTCTAAGATAACACCTAACTCCAGTAATACTAGCCCACATCACAAAGTCCTAAGTACAGATGATGGCATGGTTGTGAAAGAAGTGAACACTTACATGCTTACGATTGGTGGGGGAAACTAAATGTATTGCAAACTAATACAGACTTTTTGGAAAGAAGTATGGAGAATCCTCAAAGAACTCAAAATAGACCCTCCATTTGATCCTGCAATTCCATTACTAAGCCTCTACCCAGAAGAAAAGCATCATTTTATCATAAGGACATTTGCAATAGATTGTTTATCGCAATTCAATTTACAATCGCCAAGATGTAGAAACAGCCTAAGTGCACACCAACCCATGAATGAATTAACAAACTGTGGTATATGGACATTATAGAACACTATTCAGCCATAAAAATGATGGGGACTTTACAACTTTTGTATTAACCTGGATGGATTTGAAACACATTTTTCTTAGTAAAGTATCACAAGAATGGAAAAGTAAGTATACAATATACTCAGTACTAATGTGAAGCCAGTAGATGAACTAATACACAACCACACAAGAAAAAAAAACTTAATTCAATTCAATTTGGGTGGAAGGGGAGAGGGAGGGAGGAGGGAAGGGAATTGGGGCACACCCACCTCATGGAAAGGGTATATGGCACATCTCCTGGGTGTGGGACACAACTACAACAGGGCCTTTAGCTAACGAATGCAAACATTGTAAACTAACTATTTGTACCCATGAATTAATCTGAAATGAAACAAATGTTTTAAAAATCAGTAAATTCAGTTAATTACCCTTACTGATGTGAGTGGGCATTATCCAATCTGTTGAGGGCGACAGGCTAACTAAATGGAAGAGGAAGGGCAAATTTCCTCTCTGCTTGAGCTGGGACATCAATCGTCTCCTCTCCTCAGACATCAGTGCTCCTGGTTCTCAGAGCGTTGAGTTTCAACTGAAAATATACAACTGACTATCCCGGCCTCCAGCTTGCACACTGCAGATTTGGGGACTTCTCAGTTTCCACAAGCATACGAACTGATTCCTCACGGTAAGTCTTTCTCTATGTATCTGCATACATCTCCTTCATTCTGTTTCCCTGAAGAACAGTTTTCTTTTTCTTATTTTCTCTCTTCTTTTTTGTTGATTTTAGGATAGTAAGTTTCTAAGAGCTATTTTTTCATTTGACCAAAGAGGATTCTTATATCAGGAAATGTGTTTTCTGAGTTTTAGACCATTCCTTATATAAGTTCTGCATACTAATACACCAAAAACATGAGGGAAGATAAACATAATGTAACTGAACTAAAAAGTCCCTTCATTTCATTACTTTAATATTACTTCAACATTAGGAAATCCACCAGAATCATAAAGAGCCAAAGAAGGACCAAATTTCAGCATTATTTTCCTTAATGTGATTTATATTAGAAATGATATTTGATCAATTTATTAATACAACTAGAAGAAATGTCAAGATGAAAATTTTAAAAATGCATCAAAGAAATTGAAATAACGGTTTCAATATCATAAAAATAAATTAGCTTATAAAAATTATAAAACATATTTCACACTTCTACATAAATTTTTTTTTTAAAAAATCATTACCCTTAGTTTTATTTAGATATGTTGCCACTTTAACAGCTTTATTTTAAGTAATGAAATACATTCCATCTAGGGATGTGCAAAGAATATGTAAACGAGGCAGTATTTTATAATTTGCATCTATTTTCTATCTATTCTTAAAATTACTAAGGACAATTCCTGACTTGATTTTACTGAGGAACATTTTCTAAATTTAATTAGCACTGTAAGTTATAATTAAAAATAAATGTTCCAAGAGTTCTTACATATGAAAAATAAATTTCTTCTTTTTCCTGAAAATCTAAATTATCACTTTCATTTCATATAAAATATTATTTATCTGAAGAAAATTAACCTCCATCTCCATCCCAAAACTGAATTTTTAATTTATTTGTTTATTTAATTCTTTCCATTAAATAATTATGACAGTAAATATTCTACATTCTAACATGCATTAAATTAAAATGTAAGGCAAGTCTAAGCCTGTGGCTATAAAGCAATAAAATGGATCCCTCTAGAGGACATTCTTATAATTGTTCTTGTTTGAAAAAATAATTTTTCTATATTCAGCTATCTAGTATGAAAATAACATGTTATAAAATAAGAAACACCTACAATGCAAGATTTTAATCTATTATTTCTTTGAGATTCATAAAAGACAGCTAATATATAAAACTACTCAGGAAAGTTCTACATAGACTTAAAAAACAAAAACGAATATCATGGAAGTAAAAGAAAAATGAAATTAAAATGCTTATCATAATTAATTCAATAATAATGACTTAATTATAAATTTTGCCTATCAACCTAATCATTTTATGGATAAAATCATCTGATGCCCACGTAGTTAGAGTAATGCTACCGGGACGTGGTGTCAGTGTTTATGGAGGGTCTTCTCCACTACTGGTTGTTTTAACAAGTTGCCATGTGCTTTACCACCAAAGCAATGACTCCTTTACATTACACATGTCCCTGTAAAAGTAAACTCTAAACTCTAAGAATAATTAGATGATCTCTATATTTTAAATAAAAGTGCATCATGATTGATTTTATATCTTTTAAATTTGGACATACAAGACAGAAAAATAAAGGGCATCACACACACATACATCACATTAGTTTACAAAGCCCACATTTTTTCTTCCCCTATGACAGAGCTGTTTAACTTTTAAAACATTCTAGTGACTTGTATTTTCCAAGTATCGTGTATTTTGGGTTTGGTACATATGCCTCATTTTATTCCGTTTAACACTAGACTTAAGGGATAACTATTCTAAGAACAAATTTTTATCTAAATCACTTTAGATTGAATATAAACAAGAGATATAGAACAGAGTAAGGGTGAGATTCACTAGTAAATATCCAGAGCGCTGAAGGCCTCAGTAGTGTCAACAGCTTAAATATTTAAAAAAATGACATTTGCTCTTATTTCTTTAAAAGGATTTAGAGGCTGACAGAGATCATGAAGGATCTATAGGGGTTATATAGTCTACATTTCTGCATGTTGACCAAAGGTGAAAAAAAAGCCCAAGGCCCATATTAGGCCCATTTTAAAAGATTTCTATGAAAGTGTTTAATGCACTAAAATCCATTTCACTAGCAGCCAGTTAAATTTCCAGAGCAAAGGTTGTAATCAGAGAAATTAACTTTCTCCACAAAGAAACCAACTTATCCATGAGTATGTAGTAAAACATCCATTCCCTCTATTTGCTTTCTTTAAAACTGTAATCTGTTTTTAACTTTCCCAATTTTTATTACTTGAAAGCTATCAAATCACAGGTTTGGGGTGTGAAAGACCTCGAGATATTATTTTACTTTAAGACAATATAATTCCATATGGGGAAAGGAGCAAGGGAGGAGGGGGGGATGGGTGGAGGGAGGGTAATTGGTGAATCACACCTATGCTGCATCTTAGAAGGGTACAGGTGAAACTTACTGAATGCAGAATATAAAGGTCTTAACACAATAACTAAGACAATGCCATGAATGCTGTGTTAACCAGTTTAGTGAAAATATTTCTGATTCGGCTCAGCGCCTGTGGCTCAACGGGCTAAGGTGCCAGCCACGTACACCTGAGCTGGCGGGTTCGAATCCAGCCTGGGCCCACCAAACAACAATGACGGCTGCAACCAAAAAATGGCCAGGTGTTGTGGCGGGCACCTGTGGTCCCAGCTACTTGGGAGGTGGAGGCAGGAGACTCGCTTGAGCCCAGGAATTGCAGGTTGCTGTGAGCTGTGAAGCCACAGCACTCTACCCAGGGTGACAGCTTGAGGCTCAGTCTCAAAAAAGAAAAAAGAAAATATTTCAGATTGTATATG